>JANHFX010010543.1:0-12565 GCA_027560015.1 Chloroceryle amazona
GATGATGTCCCTGCTCCCCCTCCGAGCATCACGCACCGGGCAGTGGGTTGTGGAAACTGCAGTGGTGAGGTTGGGGATGATGGGAAAGGGCCAAACCTGACCCAAATCCTCCACCCCTGGATGTCAGATATGGTGTTGGGATGGAGGTGTCACCACTGGTTTCCTTCTGGGATGGAAAAAAGCTTGTCTCTCTTTGCACTGACACATCAGGGAGTTGCACAGGGTTGAATGAATCCACCTACTCTGGAGAGAAAAAAAAAAAAACAACATAAAAAAAAAGAGATAAAAGTGAAACCACAAAGCCAAATGATAGTTTTCGGTAGCGCTGAACCTCTGAGCACCAAATCCACGTGAAATGCTCTCACACGAGCTAAGGACAAGTAGGGTTTCACGTGCAGGCAAGTCCTGGGAGGACTAAGCAGTAAAGCAGAAGGTTGGTTTGACCTTGGACTAGATTGCTGGTCAAAACCCACAAAATATTGACAATTCTAAAAAGAGAAAACTTAATTTAAAAAAAAATAAATTAAAATGTCTAATCTTTGTCAACAAGGGAAAAACCCTCTGGTGCAGGATGAGTGTGTCCTCCAGCCAGGGACAGTGGAGGCAGCTGGGTGCTTCCTGGGAATCTTCCTCTCTTTACTTGGATCTGAATTCCCTGAGCTCAGGACACCGTGCAGGGACTCAGAAGATTCTCATGCAGCCTCCCCCAGATGCCCTGGCCCCAGATTTGTAAAGCAGGACCCAAACTCCCATGAGAATCAGGTGCCTCAAAGCCTCAGATGTCCCGTGAGGTGTTAGAACAACAGAACGTGGGAAGGACTCAGCTCCTTCAGTGCTGGGGATGTTTAGGATCAGAGGCTGGATGAACAGAAGTGGTGCCAATAAATAGATGGTCATTAACCTTCAAGTGCTGCCAGGGCTCCTATGGGTTATATCTAAATTCTGTGTGATCTACACAGCAATTTCTGGAGTTGAGGTGACATCACGAGTGTTTCTTTCTTTCCTAATTATGGGTCTGTCCAACTTTCCAGAAATATCCCTTCAAAAGAAACACTCCAAGCACGCCTTGTGCTGCTGTTCTCCAGCCAAGCAAACGTTGCAACCTTCCCCAGCCTTGCTCACAGCAGCAGGAATTCAGACTATGCTGATGAGATTCCTGTGGCTGCACAAATAAAGCTTCCAGCTTCCCTTTACCACTGGGAAGAGCCTCCTCATGCTCCTGCTTCTCCTCTTTTGGGTTTGCACTGTTAAAAAAAAATACAAAAAAAAAAAAATCACTGGTGTTAATCATGGAATCATAGTTGGGGTTGGAAGGTGCCTTTAAAGGTCATCTGGTTCCCAACCATATGCAGTGAGCAGGGACATCTGCAACTAGAGCAGGGTGCTCAAAGTCTTGACGGACCTCACCTGGAATGGTTCCAGGGATGGGGCATCAACCACCACTCTGGGCAACCTGGGCCAGGCTCTCACCACCCTCAGTGTAAAACAATTCCTTCCTTCTCTCTACTCTAAAACTCCCTCTTTCAGTTTAAAACCAGTTAGAGACAGAAGGAGCTTGGACTTGAATGTCTGTGTACTTCTACCTACTGTCTGTCAATCAATCCATCAATCCATCCATCAGTTTATTGACTGTTTCAGGTGGAAAAAAGTATAGCTATTAGATTGAGATAAAGCCTGATGCACTTGTGCATGCAGCTCTTTGAGTCTGCAGCTGAACGGACAATGCTTTGAATAAGTGTCTGTAGCCCTTGGCTTGCAGGACAGATGTTGTCCCACCCTGGCCAGGAACCATGCACTGGATGGATGCCGTAAGGAAGGTGGTGGGAGATCCTCATCTGTGTTCATTAAGGAAAGTGAACCAAGTAGAGCTTGTTCACATCTGGTAGAGCTTGGGCACTGTGGCTATGAGGGAGATGCCTGGAGAATTGCTTCCACTGTCTCTACTTTCTTCTGCTATTCAAAGCTGTGGGCAAAAATCAGGGCTTGTTTGTAATCATCAGAATCTCTCTGATCTGCTCCTTTCCTATGCTATCCAGATACCTCCCATGAATTGCCCACTTTCATCCTCAGCTGAACAAGATCACATCAAGTCTTACACACACCACTTCTGCTCCAGGCAGGGACCATGGCTGATGTGCAGCAGGTGAAAGTGAGGCCAGAGTCATGCCCCTTCCTTATCTTCTAGGATCAGTCCCTTTCTCTAGGGACCCATGGACTGAAGCTGATGGAGTCCCATCAAATGTGGAGATTAGGAGATGGTGGCAGCAAACAACTATGAGTCCACTTTGCTCTGCTATTCACTGGGAGTATGATCTCTCTACTAAGGGTCTCCCAACAGATTTTATGTCAGGATGCCTCCTAGAAGGTTTAGCCACACCAGACCAAGGACATCATCCATAGGGACAACCAAAGAGACATATCTCAAATTCTTTATGGGAACATGCCAGGACCATTCTCGTGAGGTGGTTTGGCTCTTGCCACTCTGAAAGGGAGCTGGGTTTTACTGGGATGGATGTAGCCACCTGGCTCAGTTATCATTTACCTGATGTTTCTGGGAATGTTGTGGACAATTCCCTTAGCTCTGATGCAAACTTTGGGCAAATCATTTAAGCTTAATGTCCCTCTCCAGTCACTCCAGAGAGGTGGGTCCTTCTCAGGTGGAGGAAGTTTCCCTCTCCTTCAGTAACTGACAATAATTTAGACACTTAGAAGCATCTGAAGTGGGTCCAGCTGGACCTCCAGGCCAGGTCCTCCTTCTGTGAAATGGGCTTTTGTTTCCTCCCCTGTTATAAAGCTGGCCATTAATGTTAAACACACAGTGGAGAGTGAGGGCAGCTTCTGTTGGGGATGGAATGTTTTTAGAATTCCTGGGCAATTTCTTTTTTTTTTGTGTTTGAAAAAAGAGAAAAAAAAAAAAGAGGGGAAAATATATAGATCCCCCATTTTTATTAGTTTCTCTTTCCTTTGCCCTTGTGCTTTTTCTCTCTGCTGCTGGTTCAGTGCTGGAGCCAAAACACCTTACATTGTTTTGGTTTTGTTTGTTTATTTTATTTTTGGTTGGTTGGTTTTGTTTTTTGTTTTATTTTTTTTAATAGAGAAGTATTTAGAGGAGAGCTCTGCCCTTCAGTTTTGACCTGTTTTGGAGCCTGGATCATCAATGAGGTTTTACTTTTACTTTCTTTCTTTCTTCTTCTCCACCCTATTCTTTTCCTGTCAGATGACTCCTGATCTCATCAAGATCTCTACATGCACTTATCTCCACTCCATTGACTGGAAGAGGGTTGCTCGGTAAATAAAGCCAAGCAAATGGTCACGTCTTCAGAAGATATCAGGAAAGGTGTCTCTGGCCAAGGCTCCTGTCTTTGGCTGGCAGCACAGTTAATGCCATGACTTGACTGGTCCTTTACAGCAGTTGGAGAAGGACATCCTTAAGGTCTGGGAAACCCTAGTTCAATTCTCAGTCGTCCTGAGACTTTGGAGAGGCCACTGTGCCTCTCTTGCAACATTGGATGCCCATCTGCTAAAATAAGGGTAATAAAGGCCCGTCCATGGGGTGCAAATGGTGAATCTTTGTGATGTGCTCTCCATGCAGCCAGGACCTGGGATGGCACTAGCCGAGGGGCATTCATCCCAACATCCAGCTTGCAGACAAGGGAGGGAGGAATTTGACCATCCAAACAGAGATTAAACCATTGATCAAAACAATCCTGAATGAGCTTATAGATAAGTCTATCAGCGGCTAGAGCTTGATGCCCTCCCTGTGAAACGTGGAGAGTTGATGCCACTGTGGTGATAAGATGATAAGGTTGACCAAAGGAGTTATCAGTGTTGGGGACAATGCGAGGACATGAGCAAACACTGGACAGCGGCATGGTAATGAAGACTTTGGGAGCCAGTGGGGTGATGCTATCTCACAAGGCAGACCCCAGGAGCCGCTTTCTCTGCCTGGCAGTGTTGGGAGGGGATTGGTGACCATGGCAACCTTGGGTCATGAAAGACTCAAGGTGCGACGTGATCATGTTCGGGCAACAGCACCGGAAAATCAGTGTGCAAGCCAAATGTCTTGGAGTCTCTCAGCACGTGCACTGAAATCATCTGTCGTCAGCCCAACTTTCATAGAAACATAGTATGGGTTGGGTTGGAAGGAACCTTTCAAGGTCATCTAGTCCAACCCCCCTGCAGGGAGCAGGGACACCTGCAACCAGAGCAGGGTGCTCAGAGCCCTGGCCAACCTCACCTGGAATGGTTCCAGAGATGGGGTGAACTTTGTGCAAAGTTTGGGCTGGGGAAAGCTGTTGGAAAACAGTCTCAGTGTTATCTCTCTGTCTGTAGCTTCCTTTTTAAAAATGCAACTATGTGAGTGTGCTGGCTGCACGTTTGTCC
Organism: Chloroceryle amazona; assembly: GCA_027560015.1. NCBI lineage: Eukaryota > Metazoa > Chordata > Aves > Coraciiformes > Cerylidae > Chloroceryle > Chloroceryle amazona. Next base: position 4,384 of record JANHFX010010543.1, read on the forward strand.
AGACAACATTTAAATTTACCGACTAGTTCAATCCAGGTTTGGCAGAGGGGTGAAGACCTGTAGGTAGGAGTAGCAAGAGGTGCCAGGTATCAGGATTTGTAGACTCTGTCTAGAAGAAAGGCTGAGCCAGGAGCTGTTTGCATCACTAAACTATGGACAGGCTGCAAGACTGGCTAAAGGTGATGTAGATGTTCTGGTCTCTGGAAAATCACAATATTTCATATTTTTCCTTCCCCAAACAAGAGGATTCTTTCTTTCCCATGAAGAAACCCCTGATTTCTCAAGGTGGTGTTTTGAGACAACCAATTTTCAACGATTTCCACTGCGTTTATAATTGACATGAGATCCCAGAGCTGAGAGCTGTCAGCCAGCCCCAGCTAAATTCACACATTTAAATGTTCCCATCAAAGCAAAACCAGTGTCCAGAAACTTGGCAGTAATTGGATCACAAAGTGCAAGCTCCTGTGATTAGATCAGGAGCGCTCTGCCAGGATTATACTAAATCAAAAGAAATAATCACTCAGCTAGAAAAGAGTGCAGCTCTTCATTTAAACTTCATTAATTTCCTGTCCACTTGGCAGAGACCATGAATTCTGTACTTAAAAGATGCAGAGGTTACTTCTGGTGAGCACGAGCTGTTGATGCAGCAAGAAAATAACTTCATACTCCACACAAGGTGAAGAAGCAAAGTCCAGCCTCTAATTGTGTCTGATATGGCTTGTCTAAATAAAATATTTAGCTGCCTGCTGTATTTTCTGTTTGGGTTGTAAGGTTGTTGCTCTACTTTACAGGTGTCTTGGGTCAGCTGAGGTCCTTCATTGCTGGGCCAAGCAGTGGCATCCCTCAGGGGTGAGAGGACAGAGAGATAAAGGCATTGACAATGTGCAGTTGGACAGGCTTATACAGAGTTAGAAATATGGAGAAGTGACTGTACTATTTTTATTTTTTTTTTTTGTACAGGATAATCTAAGGTGGCTCAGGAGAGTTTTGTAGGTCTCCAGCTTTGCGCTCTGCTAGATGGAAGTCTATCAGCTCTCATGCTGCTGCTCAGGAGGATATTTGTCTAGAGGGAAAGCCACATGCTTCCAGCTTAAAAAGAATTTTACCAGCAAATGCCAGGCATCCACATGTTTAGCTTAGCTGTCACCATGGTCATTTCTGACCAATGATCTTTTGTTTGCATCTTCACCAACACCAAGTAAGCCATGGTGTTTTCCTGGAGATGTGACCTCTTGGGAAGCTGGATAGTAATAACATGAGGCAACCCCTCTGTGCTATGTATCTGTGAAGGCCACACTGCCCACACCTCTGCCAGGGTTGGCTTCAAGCTGAATTTACAGCTAACTTGTCTTATCCAAGCAAGTCTTATCTGGCAGTGTGCAAGCAAGTGCTCAGTCTTAGGAAGACATATGCTATGCCAAGGTTCCTTGTACCAGGTTCTATGTGTCTCAGAGGCACAGTTTCCTGAAGCTTGGGTGGCAAACCACACTTTCCTGCAGCTTGGGTGACAAACCACACTTGGGTGGCACTGGCCAAGGTGCACACCATCTGATTCACCATAACTTCAAAGAGGTCCAAGCCTTGATTAGTGCATCATGGCAGGTAGGTGCAGGGATGCAGACCTGCTCTCAGACACCCTAAAGTTGTCCTTACCATGGCCAGAATTTATGTGGACATCTGAAGGACTGAGCATCTAAACCTATCAGAGTAGGAAAGACAAGAAACATTCTGGGCTGAAACTACGTGGAGTAAGTTCCCCAGAAGGATACTGTGGTTTTAGTTGTGGTTTTTCAGGGTAGCAGCTGAACATACTACTAGGAAGGGTTTGGGGTTTTTTGTTTGTTTTTGTTTTTTGTTTTTTTTTTTTTTAACAGAAAATCCCCTAAAATCCCAACAATTTTGGTTTGAAAGCATGAAGGGAGTTGCTGTCAGCAGAAGGTTCATTCATCTTAAAATAAAAGAAAGACATTCCAGCCAAATTAAATAATAAAAGAGGTGATAAAACCCACCTGCTTTTAAACTCCAGGTTTCTGTTTCTTTTTAAATCAGATCAGAGTATTAAAGTTGTTAAGAATGAAAAGTTTGTGGAATTATTGGGCCAGATCTGTACCTGTGACAAATGGGAAGAGGTGAGTCATTCTGATCACCATCATTTTATGATGCTGCACATCCCTTTTCAGTAGCTGATCTCAGAGGAAGGAGGTCTTATTCCTATTTTACAGGAGGGGAAATCAAAGCAGGAGGCTTTCCTAAAGTTCCTCAGGAGATGACAGAGAGGGCTGGAAGGACAAGCAGGATTTTGTGCCTCTTCATTGCTCTGGGCGTGAGATCGTACTGAAAACTAAGACCTCTTGGTTCGTTCAGATGTGCATCTCCCATTTCCAGTTCCTGATTTATTGGCTTCCTGGTGTACAGGTGAACATCAGCCTGTGCAAGAGGATGGTGAAAAAAGAAGAGGTAACAAACACCTGGGCATTCAGCACCAGCTCAGCCCCCCATAGTGTCACCCAGTGGATGTCCAACCACAGCCAAGTTTCACCCGTGGCAATATCTATTTTGACACTTCTCTGTAGGCAGAACTTCACAGTGGCATAACTGCAGCTCATGCACTTTTCCATAGACCTAAAGGAAGGTTTAGGTGAACCTACTTTAGTGGTGAGGTTGGACTAGATGATCTCCAGAGGTGCCTTCCAACCTCCACCATTCTGTGATTCACGTGCCCTGTCCATGTCTGGAAAAACTTTGAAATAACAGCTTGTCCTGAGACCCAGTGTTGGGCATCCATACTGCCTTTGACACTGAGGCTGCTGCCGTTCCCAGCTGACCATGGGCCCTTCTTGGAAGGATATCCGTGTCCTGTGAGAAAGGACCTATTTTAATGGTGTTTATTTTCTGCTTGATGTTGCCAGAGACAGCATGATGCTGCAAGGAGATGGGTTGAAAGCATCATAGAATTGTTTTGGGTGAAGACCTTTAAGATCATTGAGGCAAACCCTTAACCCAGCACTGCCAGGGCACCACTAAACCATGTCCCTCAGCACCACATTTCCACATAATAGACGTAATCTACACATAATACCCAGCAGACTGACCTCTTCTGTAGCTTCCCCTTTGCTGTTCCTCCTGTGTGGTTGGGTTGAGAATGAGACTGTTTTCTAACAAATCTTCCTGGCATTTGATGCGAGCCCAGGGGAACGGTGGGACGGCGAGCTGTAAAATGGTATGCCCTGGCTGTCTCTCAGCTCCCAGCCTTTGCCTTGGAGTGAGATAACAGGAACAGCAGATAAGAGGAAAAGTGGTTCTTTAATTCAGCCAGAATTTCACTTAGTGTGAAAGAAAAGGTCTAGTGAGAGAATTAGACTAAGCCAGGAAATAGCCTCTTAAACCTTAGATCTCATGTGCTAAAAGTATATTTAGCAGTTTATATACATACATATCTATATGTCTGTCTTTCTCTACATCACCATAAAATCCCTGCCTTCTAACAGTGTGGTGGCCAAGAAATTCTTTTAAACTCAGAAACACAAGCCAGCACAACATGCTGCTTTTTCAACTGCATAAGCTGGAGCATTTTTTCAGGTCTCTCCCAATATCAAATATTCCCAGCCTCTGAGGAGAGCTGAGGCCAATGGAATCGTGATCTCCACTTGTCAAGAGGTGCTCACCTAACCCATAGCGAGCTCCACAGAGAGGAGCCTTGATGATGCCAGCATGGCCAAGATAATGTTTGAGGTGGTGTGTGACCTTGGACGAAGGGGCTCAACCAAGGTTTTGTATTGAGCGAAAGCTTTTGGGGAGGCTGAGGAGAAACCAGGCTTTGGGTCTTACTCTTCTTGAGCTGGATCCTACTTCAGGGAAAAAAGCTGTATCTAACCTGGTGCTATTCTTATTTATCCAGCTCTGAGTGTTTACTGTCAGGATGCAGTGCTCTCCCATCCAGGCAGAGGCATAAGTTTAGCACAAGGGATATCACAGTGGTTTGGGGACATCACAGAAAATCAGCATGGTAGGGGTTGGAAGGGACCTCTGGAGATGCTCTGGTGCCACCCCCCGTGCTCCATCCATCAGGGTCATCCAGAGCTGGGGGCCCAGCAGCGCAGGGTCCAGGTGGGTTTGGAATCTCTCCAGAGAAGGAGACTCCACAGCCTCTCTGGGCAGCCTGGGACAGGCTCTGCCACTCTCACACCAAACAACTTGCTCCTCCTGATCAGGTGGAACCTCCTGGGTTCCAGTTTGTGCCTGTTGCCCCTTGTCCTGTCACTGGGCACCACAGACAAGAGTCTGGCCCCATCCTCTTGCCCCCTGGGGGTCTTTTAGCTCTCGATCATCATTGATCAGCTCCCCTCTCAGGCTGCTCTTCTCCAGCTGAACAGTTTCAGACCTAGCAATGGAGTGAAATGGGAGGGATGTTCAAATGTCAGCATTCACTCTAACAAATGAGGGCCTCAGAGATGGATAAGAATTCTGCAGAAGCCACCTGGGTGCTTTCTGTAGAGTACCTGAAGGACAGCCCTACTATTTGCCTCCAAGGACCGCTTCAAAGTCTCCACCAGTTGCTTGTTGTGTACCTCAAAACAAAGGCGCTTCAGAGAACCAGAGAATGGTTTAGGGTGGAAGGGACCTTACGGGTCATCTAGCTTCAAGGCTCCTGCCATGGGCAGGGACACCTTCCACCAAAGCCCCATGCAACCTGATATTGAACACTTTGAGAGATGGGCATCCACAGCCTCTCTGGACAAACAGTTCCAGTGTCTCACCACCTTCACGGTAAGGAATTTCTAGGGTTGTCTAAGGGTTTAGAGGTTCAGAAATGATGGCATGCTTGAGGGCCATCAGCAAGGCAAGGAGAAGGCAGCTAGTGAAAGTGCAAAGTGATTGCCTCTTGAAATCACAGCCCTTAACCTGTCAGGCACCCAAGGCTACTTGGGGAAATGGAGGTCTGTGCTCTCTGCTAACACTGTGGCCCCTCCATGAACATGAGCACTGGCAGGACCAGGAAAGGTTTTCCCACCTGGATATACATCATGGAGGGACACATGCTGATCCCAAGGTGTTTTGCATGCTCAGACTCACACAGGCGGAAGGAAGAACCTTCAGATTTTCTGGACAAAGGACATGGTGTCAGAGGCTCCCTCTGGAGCAGGCGAGGAGTTGATTCCTGTGGAGATGTAGGAGGCATTCTCCAGAGTCTGAGTCTACAGGGAGAGCACATGGCTGGAGAACTCTACCTACCATTCATATCTGGGTCCTGTAGTTCTGGTGCTGGTTTTTAAGGATCTCTTAAGCCACGTATTGATTGATCTAGCTAGCTAGCTTAAAAAATCAGATTATAAAAAGACATACATTCATTTAAGCTGTAAGATTTCCAAGATGGGATTGTGTCCTACTGAAGGTGAGCATTGCAATGAGTTAAACTACTGGGTTGTAGAAGAAGCAGAGCAGGCTCTAGGTACACAGGCATTTCTTGGGGAAAAAAAAATAATTGAAGATACGGATTTAAACCCCATTATATCCATTCTGGTTCTGGATATCCATCACCTCCAGCTTCTAGAAGCAGGGGGAACAAACCAGGGGAGAACCACTACAAGCTCAGCTTGGTCTCATCTTTTTTGACAGACATGTCCTAACAGCCTCTCTTTTCAATTTGGAGGCAGGAGGTGTAAACACAGCCCATCATTGTCACAAATTACACATCAGGCTTCCAGGTTTGGCAAAATCAGAGCTCAGCATAGCTCTAGTGCAAAGTACTGGTTTGATTTAATGGTCACCCTTGGAGACTGCAGGTAGCTGGACCAATATCATGTTAATAAGGTCTTGATCTCAAATAGACCCCATAATACAGCTTAAATGCCAATAAAATCATATGTGTTCTGCCCATTGCTCCTGGCAGTGCTCAGGATCTGCAGCACCCCTAAGGAAATCTGTGAATAACGCAACTTTGACATCTCACCAGGACCAAGGCAGGAGAGCAGAGGGGGCCAGCTGGCTTTCCCAAGCCATGAGCTGTAGGCATCTATTAACAATTAGCTTCTTGGCTCCACTAAGTGCACTCAGCCTGACTTGGTTTTATTGGCATCACCCATCTCCCAGTAAATGTGATAAGGGAGTCTGATTAGCCACGGTGTTCAGACCGGGCTCTGAGCTAGTCTCCTGCACAGCTGTCTGAAAGCTACACACCACATCTGCTTTCCACACCACACTTCCAAGCCCAGGAGGGTCTAATGAAGATTTTCCTGGGACCTCATTGTTTACTTTTAAGCAAGCATCAGAATTAAGACCAATTTAGCTGCTCCTTCTTTTCCTTTTCTTTTTTTTTTTTCCTTTTTTTTTTTCCAGCAGGCTCAGTCTAAACACGCATCTCCAGAAAGAGACTTTTTTATTGCCAAGACAACGCTTGATAAGGGGAGATCATCTGTCTGCAAGAAAATGACTTCTGTGGGGTTCGGAAAGTGGTCCCAAGGGTCTCATTCCAGCACAAGCACAGCCCCTGGAGAACATTAAAGAATTATAACCCCAGTGATAAGGTACTTTCTTTTATATATATTTTTTTTAATTATTTATTTCATAGCAATGGTCACAGCTTAAAGATAAGAACTACAGACATTTTGTTTAACTAGGCTCTTGTTCCTTGGTGTGGGGCTCACTGGCATCCATCAGACTCCTTTGTGATTTAGATGAATACCTGATTCTTCTGATAAGGGAAAGTGTAAGTCAACACAGTTCTGTTGTAATTGGGTGTTACCTGTTTAGATATTGAACGGCTATCTCAGCATCAGTTCACAGTCAAGCTTGGCTTTACCTTTCCCTGCTTGGTGCAGAGAGAATGTCTCTCAGGTCTGCACTGGCCCCCAGGTGTAGCAACAAGCTGCTTGCAAGCATCTTTTCTCTTCTGTCTTGTGGAGGTGGCCACAGAACGTTGTGGATGCTAAAAATCAATGTACATTCAGTGACAGGAAAAACAATTACAGAAGAAAAATCCCCAGTTAAACACAAAGTCCCCACTTCAGGTTTAGCATGATCCCTGGCCACGGACTGGTGGAGACTGCGTGCTCCAGCAAAGAGGTGCTGCCATAGCCTTATTTTGCTGATATTGTTATTTATTTTAATAAGCAGCATTTCATGCTTATGGTAAAAAAAAGATAATACTGATGTGTGCACGGTAGCAGCAATCTCTGTCCCTCAGCATAGCAAGACTTCTTGAAAGACATGAACCTGTTGCAGTGGGTCCAAAAGACCTTTAAAGGTCTCTTCCAACCCAAATCTTTCTAGGATTCTATGATTCTTTGCACTAGATGATGAGATACTAAGACATCTCAAAGCCTGGTAAATTTGCAACCTGAAAACAAACCAGAAAAGGAGCCCAGTAAAGGATTTGATGACTGTCATGAATCAGGACTTCTCAAAGGAGAAGCCATAGCTCCTACTCCTGGACCATACCACTTCTACTTAGATGGCAGCGTCCAAAGAGACTACTACTTCACTTCTGACAAAAATAAAACCACCTGATCTCTGGTAACAAGAATAGCTAGGAACAAACAAAAAAAGAATGAAAGACCATGAACAGCCTGAGTCTCCCACCTGCAGACTCCGAGGGCCAGAGGGTTGAAGCGATGAAATGCAAATCATTAACCAAAATGTTCATTTCTGGATAAGAAATACCCCAGAGGCTGCCCCCTATTTGCTCTCTCTCTGCCTGACGTCTTTAGCAGAGATAAGGTCAGGAACCTGAAGTGAAGAAGCAGTGCAGAAGTCAGTCATTAGCAGCAAGGTGATCTCTTCTGCTTCCATCCCAAGTTTCAATATCACTCTACAATTTTTCATGATTTCCACGGCCTAAGTCAAGGCCTCACCAAACCCCAGGATCTGCAGCATGGGCATCAGCACAGAACAGCAGGGATCTCTCAGGAAATGCTGGTAGTGGGGCCAGGAGACCATCTGTCAGTGAGATGTAGACTGGAAAGATTCATACAAGGGCTGTAAAGGGATGTTTGGATGTATCTCTGTCCCAAAATCAAAGGTCAAAGGAGGTTCTCCTCCCCTTCTACACTGCCCTAGTGAGGCCACATCTGGAGTACTGTGTCCGGTTCTGGGCTCCTCAGTTCAAGAGAGACAAGGAGCTACTGGAGAGAGTCCAGCAGAGGCTGGGAAGCTGCTGAGGGGCTGGAGCATCTCTGTGCCAGGC
>JANHFX010010545.1:0-10746 GCA_027560015.1 Chloroceryle amazona
TAATTTTTTTTTAAAAACTATATTCTTTTAATTCCTATTAATATTTTAAAATTGAAAAATCATTAGAACTGAGATTTTTTTTTTTTTTAAGTAATATCAGACAAGCTTCAAATTTTATTTTTCTTTCTTAAGATATTATCAGATTGCGACAGGTGACCCTCTCCCGTCAAAAAGCCAGAAACTTTGAGGACTGGTTTTGTTTAGTTTGTTTGTTTTTTTTCTCTTGCACCCTGAAGACAGTAGGTATTCTAGGGAGACATTGGTATATGTGGACAGGAGTGCAGAGGACATTGGTTTAGAAATGTCATTAGTTCTAAAGCATTCTGACCATTTCATCGCAACCACCAGTAAAGGCATATCTCTTTCACTACAAATTTTATGATTCTATGCACACCTCATCTTTTCATGCTCATTTCATGTAAGTTATCTATTTTTAAAAGATAAAAAGTTTCATTAAAATAGCATACATAAAATGAACAATGAACTGGTTTATAGAAAGTATTTGACTATACTAAAGCAATTAAAATAATTATATTGTTAACATTAATTCATGTAGGAATTACAGGACACCAAAGAATAAGCAAACTTGTGGTACACTGTTATCATTATTATGAAAGTTTCAATTATTAAAAAGCATGCACAAAAAAAAGTAACTCAAAACCACTACAACTAGATTAGACAAGCAGAACATTTTGTGAACACTTCCCACCATCAAGATAAGATTGCAACTTTTCCTGATATTACATCTTGAAATTACTTTCTTATAACAGAAAGAAACAGAAGAAAAAAAATCTCATTAAGAAGAATGTCACAACACCCCCATGGAATATTCTTTGTGAGTATAAGGTAGGATACATATGAAAACTTTTATACCTATCTGAGTTGTAAAAACATTCTTTTCAGTAAGTTTAGAGAAGAAGCCACTTCTGAGACTTTGTTTACTTAGCACTAGTACAAGCATGACTAGAAAAGTTAATACAGATGAAAATATATGCATGTGTAATATGATTTATTTATTTATGCCTTCCTTTAAGAAAGCTGTTTTGAAAGTAAATGCTATTTAAGTATTTCTAATTGGTTCTTTGTTCTTGGCTCAAGCTAGGTTTTCTAGATCAGACTAATTTTGAAATACACAAGCCTGTCAATCACACCACCAGGGCTTATACTAGGCAAGTTCACATCCAGCTTAGCAGTAGCCACAGAACTTTTCTGTCACAAATTAGAAGCATTCATTCAGTTATTCTTGCCACTCAACCTCTGTCACATAAAAGCATTGAAGCTTTAGATAATAATCAGTTACAAAAAATGCAATAGGAGGCAATCAGCATAGTAATAAAAGGCCATAATATTAAAACAATACATATAAAAATATGTAAATACTTAATAACTACTCTAACAACTGGAGGTTCTTTTATCTTAAGCCTCATCACAAATCCACTCTGAATTCAACAGGATAATTATCTAGTTCTGATTTAGTTGTATCTGCCTTTTCTTTCGCCCAACATCTGAGTATTTTCTCCACCCCTGACATTCAGTTTTACTCCTTTCTTTTTGACTTAATTTCTCCTTTTTTAGAAGCTAATCATCCTCTCAACAGAAAGGGCCAAGCAGTCCATGTGCAAAATACACAGCATGCTTCAAAATATGATTATGGCACAATGTGTAATCAGACCTTGAAACCATGTCAGAGGTAACCTTCAGCCCTATCATCCTTAGGCAGTATTCAAGAAACATCTGATGCTCATGCATACGAAAGAGTCAGCTCTGACTAAGAGGATTTGAGTGGGATTCCTAGGTAACCAGGAAAACCAAAGACACACAGTACAAATAGGAAGAATACATGAAGGCAGTCAATTTAAGGAAATATGACTTTTATGTCCTTGCATCAATGGGTCAAAGATGACTGCTTTACATGGCATAAGCGATAGAATACATAAAGAATAAAAATATCACCGGCTTGCACTTGAAAGGTTTTTCTAATTTTTTTTTTTTTTTTTTTTTACATTGCAACTGGAATATTCATTATTTCACATGGTCTGAGTACTACCCAAAAAAGAACTACACATGACAAAAATATGTAATGAGACAGACCAAAGCATGGCCAAGTCTATTGGAAAAATAAAATAATAAAAAAAAATCACTGTTTCAAAGGTGTATCTTAATTTTTCACTAGCTTAACATTCATGATGACCTTGCATTTCAGTAATCATCTTCTCAGGGATATTAGGTACAACCTACTTGGCACCATGAAAAGGCAGGAATATAAGGAATATATAGGATTATAAGGAATATGAGAAAGTTAAAGCATAATCTTTGAGAAAGGAGATAGAAGAAGAAGGTACTAAAAGAGTCTGATGAATACAATTCAGCCCAATTCTGTACCAAAGAGTTACCATTGCACCAGCCTAGGTTGAACAGTTTCTTATTCAGTCGTGATAATTTTCAAAGATAACTGTGAATTTATATTTATTTTTTGAAAACATCTGAGAACTGAAATCTGATCTATTACTTTCACGATTATTTTAAACTCCAGGCTTCAATACACCAGATGACATTCCTGTTCTCTTGCTTATGCCAGATCTAATGCTTATGTGGCCATAGGTAAAATGAATGAGTTTGCTCAAAGCTGCAGCTATCATTTGCAGAAACTGTTTTCAGTCAGAACTATGAAATGCTTTCTCTCACCCCACAGATGCATGTTTTCTACAACAGGTTAAAGGAAGAAACTTTACCTCTGATTTACTCACTATACAGTTCAAGACAAGTCCTGCCAGATCCCCATCCTGTGTTCTAATCTACCATTAAAAGGAAAACAGAAGCAGTAAAAATACAGTGTTCAAAGACAGATAGAGGGGTTTAAAAGTCAGCAAGCACTGTGTATAGTCTGAAATTTTCAGAATAAAATTATGACTAAGCTGCAACTTTTAAACAAATCTGCATATACCAAAAAAAAATATGCAGAATAACAGAGCAATTACTGTATGTTGAAAGAATCGAGTTATGACTTCACAGAAGATCTCACTCTTATATCTCAGGGTGGGAGAACAAGCCTTTTTTCCCCAAGCTAAAGAGTAGATAGCGTTAAAAATGTTCCTTCAGTACTCATATTTTTGGTTGATCCCAAAAAGGTAATACTTGTTAGCATTTGGTAATTTCTTGGCCTTACAATACAACAAATTGCTATCTTCAGCACTAGTGCCAGATGCTTCAATATTTAATCATGAAAATCTCCTATTTTATAGGACAGAGAAAAGAGTCAGTGCCCTAGGGAAACAATCATGTAAGAAGAAATTTCTTGTAACAGCTGCTGTTAAAAATGTTTGACCTTATTTCGACTGTAGCCAAAATTAGGGAACTGTATAATACTGTAAGAAACCCCAGCAAACCGTGCATAAAAGATTATTGGGAATAATTAATATTTCAGTCAATAAGTTCTTCAATACAATTTTGTTATTTTGGCTATTAAAATCATCAGTTAGGTTGGACATTAGGACAAAATTTCTTCCCAGAAAGGGTTGTTAAGCAGTGAAGAGGCAGCCCAAGGAGGTTGTGGAGTCACCATTCCTGGCAGTTTCTGAAAGACATATGGATGAGGTTCTGAAGGTCATGGTTTAATGGTGGACTGGGCAGTGTTAGGTGTATGGTTGGACTTGATAATATTAGAGATCTTTTCTATCCAAAATAATTCTATGACTATATGCTATTTTAAAATATCCAGTAATAATCACTGTATCTGCAAAACATATGTTCTACTTAGCAATATTATCCTGTTCTGAAAAAAAAAAGAAAAAAAAGTTAAAGATGTTGCAACTTAAGCCCAGAAGAGAGATGCCCAGTGTTGGGGTTTCTTTAACTAGTCCGTATTTTCCAGAAGCAATGTGCTCTTTATATATTAGAGGATATTTATGAAGAAATTATATAATAGTCACATCTGAAATTTCTCAGAATTGTGGATTTTCTTAATTAAAAAACGTACGATTATTTATAATAAAGAAGGTTTAGTATTTAAAAGTGTGACAGTATTTACATATTTTTAATTAATTTTGTAAATAAATCATTTTCAGTTTCACATAAGCAGAAGTCTTATGTGTAACACTGAAAAATAAACTGAGTATGTTCAACCACATACTTCATTTTCTATGCAGTAATCAAACAGGAAGGGGAAAGGCTAAGAAAGATTTAAAAAATAAATTCATTTGTATTAAATTAAAAAATATATTCTCTTTTCTTGTCAAAAAAATAAAAACCTTTTAAGCTAGTTTCCTGTTGAATTAAATATTACCATATGGCAGTAAAGGTCATCTAGGGACCCTTTTAATAAAAGCAAAGTAAACATAAATATTTTTTTTAGTGGTACTGACTCTAAATACTCATTGCCTATTACAGAACCTACCAGCCCCAAATTTAAAGAAAGAGACTTCTATTCTTGAATTCACCACTGATCCTCTAAATGTCTTTGTGAAGTTAGTGCCTCTTCCTATGTTCTCACTATTTCTGCTTACTTTTAAAGTAAATATATATTTGTGTGTGAAGAAGCTCAGTAAATGAACACTGAAAAGAGACTGGCCCCTTCCACTTGACACCCACACTTCAGATATTTGTAAACATTAATAAGATCCCCTGTCAGTCTTCTGCAGACTAAACAGCCCCACACCTCTCAGTCTTTCCTCATAAGAGAGATGTTCCGGTCCCTTAATCATCCTCATACCTCTCCATTGGACAGTATTTCCCTGTCTCTCCTGAACTGGTGAAACCAGAACTGCACACAATATTCCAGATGTGATCTCACTAGGGCAGAGCAGAGGGGGAGGAGAACCTCCCCCTCTACCTGCAACACATTCTACTTTATGCGCCCCAGAAGACCATTGGCCTTCTTGGCCACAAGGGCACATTGCTGTCCACCAGGACTCCAAGGTCCTTCTCCATGGAGGTGCTTTCCAGCAGATCAACCTCTACTCTGTACAGGTGCATGGTGTTATTCCTTCCCAGGTGTAGGATGCTACACATCTTTGTTGAACTTCAGTAGGTTTACCTTTTGCCCAGCTGTCCAGTCTGTCTAGATCTCACTGGATAGCAGCACAGCCTTCTGACATGTCAGCGACTCCTCCCAGCTTCGTTATCGTTAACAAACTTGCTGAGGGTAGATTCTAGCCCTTCGCCCTGGTCATTGATGAAAACATTGAATAGGACTGGACCCAGTACTGACCCCTGGGGAACACCGAGAGCTACAGGTCACCAGCTGGACTGCACCACTGATCACAACCCTCTGAGCTCTATTGTTTAGCCAGTTGTCAACCCATGTCACTGTCCCATAATTCCTGAGATTACCCATGAGGATGTTCTGGGAGACAGTATCAAAAGCCTTGCAGAAGTCAAGGTAAACAACATCCACTTTTCTCCCTGCATCTACCCATTCAGTCACACCATTGTAGAAGGCTATCAGGTTGACTTCCTTTTAGAAAATCCATGCGGGCTACTCTTGATAACCTTCTTCCATGTGCTGAGATATGATCTCCAAAACGAGCTGCTCCATCCTTTTCCAGGGATGGAGGTGAGGCTGACTTTTTCAGGGTCTTCCTCCTTGCCCTTTTTGAAGACCAGAATGACAATAGCTCTCCTTCAGTCCTCAGGAACCTCTCCTGTTCTCCATGATCTTTAAAACTGATGGAGAGCAGTAGAGAGGCCCATGGATTTGTACATGTTCAATTTACCCAAGTGATTTCTAACCCAGTCCTCACTGACCAGTGGAGAGACTTCCTCCCTCCAATCTTTCTCTTAAACATGAAACAAGGAAAACAAAGTGATTGTAATACGAACTTTCAGCATGAATTAGATATAGTTCTTTGAATATTGGGTATAGTTCAAGCTGATCCTGCAGTTGTCCTTACTAATTAAAAAAAAAAAGAGAGAAAGTCATAAAATCCCGACTTTTTTATCAGCATGCTGAGTAGAGTCTAAATTCTGTTATTGCACTGTTGAGTACAGGAACGTTCTGCTGAACCAGCCTGCTTCAATTCCATTGTTAACCAATGCCAGGTGGTAGGCATCAGTGAGAGTAACCACAGACCCTGATCATCATTTTTTATGCAGTCTTGCTTTTCCTGTGTACAACAGTGATCATGTTTCATTTTACCAATTAAAGGAAGATACCCATCTGTTTCCTAAGGAAAATATATTCTATTGTATACATATTAACCATATTAATATCTGACCAACATTTCTCTTTCTTATTTTTCTAATCCTGTCTTCTATTTACTTCCTATAAACAGAAAATAGCATAGGTGATTAAGTAGAATTTCTAAAGCAGTAACTCTATATTATTCCCCATAGCCATCGATTTAATTTCCCTTAGGCAGGGTATATCAAAGTCATGAGGAAAAAAAAACCAACCAACCAAATAAACACAAAAAAGAGGAAAGGGTAAAATGTTTCCAATATAGAACTTCTGTGGTAAATTGTATTTTATGCTTCTAAATGTAAATTTTCCTCATTGAGATGACATAGAAGATGTTTCCATATATAGGAATTTTAATATATTCTTCTTTTAGGCACCATCTTTCAACAAATACCAAGATGTAGGCAATTTGTCCTTGATGAGTCAGCTATATAGGTAACTGATTATCAGACTGAGATACTTTGAGTGATTTGCTTCCTGTTATTATCTTTGTAAATGAGACAGGCAAGTTATTAAAATGAAAGGAAGACCTTCTCTGCAGTAAGTGAGGATGTTTCCTTTTAAGGTAAGCAATCTGAAGGTGAAAAGTGGATGCCTTAAATTGAAAGGTAAAAGACCTACTGACTTAAACAGCACGGATTTCGTCATGAATCTGAGAAAAAAATGTCCCCAGAGGTTATTGAATATATTGAATGCAGTTATGAAGAAAAAATAGTAATTCAAGCTTTCTGTTATTTTAGCAGGCATGCAAAATGGATTTTTTCTTCTCTATAAATTTCTCTGTCAGAAAACTGTATTTGAAATAAATCTCTAAAATATTTTCTCATAAATCTTTTTCAGGTATATATCCTTTATGAAGGTCATAAGGGAGGGCAAACTATTGAGTCTTAATAAAAATATCCCTTATGAAGATAGATTTTTATTAAATAATTTCATAAAGAGGCCTGGGACATAAATCAGCAACAGTCATAGAAAAATAGAAGGCTAGCTAGGTTTGATTCTCTCTTACCAGACACAGACATATCTATCTGGCTTCAGCAGGCACTATAAAGATGTCAGAAAAATTACCTTGCATTTCAACTGAACCTTGACTAAAATCACAGTAAAAATCACAAGTATAAACTGGCAGAGGAGTGGCTGGAGAGTAGCCCTGCAGAAAGGGATCTGGGGGCACTGGTCAACAGCAGGCTCAGTAGGAGGCAGCGGTGTGCCCTGGCAGATGAGAGGCCAAAACCCATCCCAGGGTGCATCCAACGCAGTGTAACCAGCCAGTCCAAAGAGGTGGTTATCCCACTGTATTCAGCCTTGGTGCAGCCTCACCTTGAGTACTGGGTGCAGTTCTGGGTTTAAGAATGTGAAGGTCCTTGAAGGCATCCAGAGGACAACAAAACTGTTGAAAGGGTTGGAAGGAATGTCTTGTGAGGACTGGCTGAGGGCTTTAGGTTTATCTAGTTTGTAGAGAAGGAGGCTGAGAGGTTACCTCACTGCTCTCTACAGATTCCTGAGGAGGGCAAGTGAACGGGGAGGTGCTGAGCTCTTCTCCCTGCCATCCTGTGATAGGATTCATGGGAATGGTGCCAGGGAAGGTTTAGACTGGACATTAGGAAGCATTTCTTTACTGAGACGGTGGTCAAACCCTGGAACACACTTTCTTCCTAGAGAGCTGGTAAGTGCCTGAAGCCTTTCAGTGTTTGAGGCATCTGGACAACTGCCTTGAACACGCTTTAACATTTGGTCATCGATGAATTGTTCAGCCAGTTGGACTATCATTTTAGATCCTTTCCAACTGAAAGATTCTATTCTATTCTATTCCATTCTATTCTATTCTATTCTATTCATTCTATTCTATTCTATTCTAGTCTTTCCATTATTCTAGTCTATTCTATTCTTTCTCAAATAAATGAGAGTCCATAGGTTTTCAACTAAGGCCTGCTTTTTCTTTCCTGGTAAAATAACCAATGGATTTAAACTCTGCATTTCTGACAAGCAGCAGAAACTTCCATGCACCAAGATAAGTGATTAAAATGTTTTTCCTTTAAAAATTTATTTTTAGCACTCGTAAATGAAGATGAGACCATTTCTGAAAGAAAGAAGTGGTGATCCTGGCATCACAGGGAACATTTCCATCAGTCATGAGCTCTGAACAAGCATATTGCAAGCTGTAAAATGTATTGTACCTTCATTATAACATGTGAGAGCAAAGCCCCAGATCTACTGGTGCCAATGTGACTGATGATACTCTGACAGGTCTTAGTCTCACGCATAACAGAAAGGAAACTTTTTTTGTCTTCGTACTTTAGTAATTTCTGTGACATTAATAGTTAGAAGATGTGGTCACATGCAAGAACAACCATTGCACTGATAAATCAACAACTAGAAAGATGGTTCCTTCCTCAGAGGCTTTATGTTGTAAATTGGATAATCATGCTGGAATCCTGGTTATGGAGGTATGGAGAAAAGCAATTATCCCCCTATCACTCTACTACTATGAAAAAATTGGTTTGCCCCATTTATCAATCTGTAGTCCAGGTTAGAAGAGAAATCTTCAACGTCTTTGAGAAGTCATCAGATGAAGCAATGTAATTCCTTCCAAGAGCAAGGGAAAAGTAGATACAAAATTAGGACCTTATGAATCATAGCTTTTTCTCTCTTCTGTTTTGGGAGCACAACATCTGTAAGCTACCCTTTATTCAAGGACATTCAGAATTTAATTCCTTATATTATTATCAAGGAATATTTTTATCCAAGTCTTTGATGAAAAACAATCAAGAGTCCAGGGCAGAATGTGTGTTTAAGTCCTCCTACTTCCCACAGTAAAATGAAAATGATAAGCAGGGTGTGGTGTTTTTTTGGTTGGTGGTTTTGGAGTTTTTCTCCTCTATTCAAGGAACAGGAATTCTGGTGATATTTCTTTGACAAAAGGAAAATGCTACAGAAGAAGCTTCATGGTCAAATTTCCTGCAAGTTTACAGTAACTAAGTCATCCGTACCAAAGGCATAAATCTGTAATGGTAATATTTCTCCCTAAAACATTCTCAACAGAACAAAAGGTTCACTGATTGTGTCTTGCTAGGACAAACAGAAACCCATTGAAAGTATATGGGAATGACACCATTGCAATGGGTAATGACTCAAACTGGTACTGGTTGTGGGCTAGATGATATTCTGTCTAAACCAATGTATTATTTAATACCTTTCTACTGGTTTGAAATATATTTTGATGGAAACTGAATTAGTTATGGATGAGATTATAACAGAGACATAGGTAGCTACATGATATTCAAATGTAAAAATATTTTAACAGAGAAAAAGTATTTACAAATCAAGACATCATTTGTTACATATGGAACACAAATGACGTGAAAACACATACTTATGATATTGTTTCAGAAACAGTCACATACCCGAGTAAATGTTAAACTTTGGTTTAACATTTATAGCAGAAATGAAAGCACAAATGTAGACTTACAGAGATGGAGTTTGATTTTCTTTGCATGTCTGATTTTATGCGAATTAACATTGTATCAGTGAAGAAACCTATGTTTCTTCTGGTATTATTCTCTTCTCTTAGTTCTGCTAAAGTATAAGAATTAATTTTACCCTTTCTCAGATCCCAAAAGGGATACTTAGTTTTAGGCCTAATACATAATAAAATCCACAGATGGTGTGGGAAATGGAGAAAAAAATTAAAATGGAAAATTTAAAAACCATTTTTTTGCCTCTTATAAGCTTTTCCACTTTTCCAACAGTAATTTTATTACATCTCACATTGCTATATGTTCTCGTAATCGATGTAAGCTTTAAATGAAGCAGTGCTATCACAGGAGACCTGGCACTAATGAATGCCAGAACACATTATTTTGATTCCCTAAATGGAAGTAATAATTTTCAAGTAGAAAGAAGTGAAAAGACAAAAATAGATCATCTGTCTCAGCTGATAACCTTTACCTGCAGATATCTATTGAAGAATGCACTTAACATCCTTCAACAGCAAAAGTTATATCCCAATATCCTCAGATACCTTCTAGAGACTTTTGGAGGTATTAAAGCAATAAAATCTTTGTCTATTCTGAAATGGAAGCCCCACAAACAAATAGGGAGCATATATTTAGCTTTGTATACTATACGTTCATACAGTGGCTGGTTAAAATAGAGATGGATCTTGGTAGGGTATTGTAAAGCTGTAAACATATTTTGAACATTTAGTGCCAATCAGCCTGTGATTGCGAGGAATGACATGGAGGTCTCAAAAAATTCATGCATTTATCTCACTGGCAGGTGCAACTGGTGCACAGTGCTCCCCTGCCTCCTCATGAGCAGCATACTGACATTACCAGCTGCCTTACACACACACTTCTGCCATTCTGCATTGCCATCAGGCTCATTTCCAAGGGATGGTTGGATTGAGTTACACTTTACGTAGTTTTCCTTCTAATATCTATATAAAATATTCCAATCCCCTGTAACTGCAATTATGGAGGTGGCCTGATTTGTGTGAGAACAGAGCTGGTTCTGTTCAGTGATTTTACTTTTCAGCTCAGTTCTTCTAACTCACTGCACTGTCTGCAGTC
>JANHFX010010546.1:8721-62529 GCA_027560015.1 Chloroceryle amazona
GGAAGGGAAGGGAAGGGAAGGGAAGGGAAGGGAAGGGAAGGGAAGGGAAGGGAAGGGAAGGGAAGGGAAGGGGAGGGAAGGGAAGGGAAGGGAAGGGAAGGGAAAGGAATGTGTATTTCTGGTCATGAAAGGAAAGAAAGAAGATGTGGGGGCTAGCACATATCGGGTATGTGTGGGCAGCTGGGGAAAGTACAGCTAAAGACAAGCAGAAGACTGGCAAGGAAAACAAGAAAGGATGAAAACAGATCAAAAAAACAAGCGAACATGATACTGAGCAAGGCAAAACAAGAAAATCGTAAGAGGGGTTACAGGATTTGCGGGCCTAGAGTCGTCAAGAAAAAGGAGAGAGCAGAACAACATTGCGTCAGTATATGTCAGTTCCAAGGAAGTCAGGGCTGAAGAAGCCACCACAGGAAAACACAGGGTGATTGTGAAGGCAGGAGGCTGGGGAAGACATCAGAGTGACCTGCAGCGGAAGTTCTGTGGAGGAACTGAATACAGCAGGCGGTGGCAGACTTCTGGCCAAGCACAAGTATCAAGTGTTCACAGTCTTTTTCTTTCCCTCCCCGAGTGTAATAGATTGGTATGTTAACTTCCATTCAGCTACCAGTTCATGGAGACACTTCCTATTAGAGAAAATTGCAATCTTCTCTGGATTTCCATAGATTAAAGACTCTTGGAATCTTTCTATGTTCCCAAAGCCAAATGCACTCTTCTTCTCTCAGTTAGGGGATAATGGTCTAATCAGTGAGTGAAAGGAATCATACCTGTTGTCCTGAAAGCATCAGAAGAGCTGTTTTTTTGAAAAGGAAGAAAAGGGGCACCTAATAGAGGGGAATGTCGTAATTTGATGAATGCAGGAGTACTGGCTTTTTGGAGATATTTTCTCCACACTAATTAACCTACCGATTCATCTGAAAGCTTAGAAATTATCTGTGAATCATACCACACAGTATGGAAAACTGAACTATTAATTCAGTAAAATATCCATGCTTATGTCAGCGTCAGCTAGAAATGGCTCTGGTTTTAGGAACTCTGTAGAGCTTCCAGACCCGATCCTACAGCCACTTGCCACGGGACACGGTCCATGACCAGGCCTAATGATACAATGGACAACCCTGGTAAGCGGCAGGTGTGACAACCCCTGTTGTTCCTGCAACTGTTGAAGGCTGTTGGAGTTTGTTTGGCAGACTTTTCACTTAGCTTTACTAGTAGGAGCTACTCATCTACCCCAGCTAGCTTTGCTACATGACACAGGTGGGACAGGTTTACCAGGGCACGAGCATTGGGATTTGCTCTCTTGTCCAGAAGGAGTTTAGTGACACGATAGTGGCCGCAGTGCGCAGCCACATGGAGGGCAGTCAGGTAATCCAGCGTGACATCATCCACAGGAGCTTTGTGCTGCAGTAGGTGTTTGACACATTCCACGTGGTCCCCCTGGGCCGCCATGTGAAGTGGAGAGAGTCCATTCTGTGGCAAAAGAAAACAGTAACTTCTCCTCACTCCCACGTAGATCGTGGCATACATTAGAAGGATGCCATCCTGAGCTTACAGAGTACCCCAGCACTGAAACAGAGCCACATCTGAGCTATCGACGGGAAGAAAAACTACAGAAGGCTCCAGCCACCCCTCCCCTCCCAGCACATACAGGCAAATTTAGAGGAACAACAGATAATTAATTTAAATCAGAATTTAATCAAAGCAAAAGAATCTTAATGCCTCATGATTTAGCAAAACATATCTTGACCATAAAAGACAGTTCTGGGCATACTCATCATAACACTAAGACATAGGTTGTATGTTAATTAGAGGAAAAGCACCTACTTACCCATCATCATACTTATTAAGAAACATATTTTTTTCTTTCAGTATTCAATATTAAAAACAAAACAAAACAAAGCCACCAAATTATATTGGCAAACCTGACCCCTGAACTTCTGGGAAATGATATTTGCAACCATCTCCATGGTTGGACCTTTTGTTCATGTTTGACCATAGCATTTAAAGGGAAGTGGAAGCAGGAGTTTTATTTTATACACCTGTCTGGCTTTAATAGATCTTTTTGTAAATACTGAAGTCCATGGAAGGTAGACGATGAAGAGGAAAGAGAATTGTTGCTATTAATATGTATAATAAGTAGTTTTCAGGAAAAAAAAATGGATACCAGATACCTTTGTCAGGCATTCTGAAACGTACAGACGTGACGTGCTGCTCAGTGGGGTTCACTATCGCACAAGTATCTTTCTCTCCTTAGTTTGACCAAAGGCACAGCATTTCCAGGAAATGCCTTAATCTCAGATGTGAGCTTTTCAGAAATCAGTAGGAATCCACTGAAATATTTTTCCAAGTCTGAAATGTTCTTCCATGGAAACAACTAGGAGAAGGTGCAAGGCACAGGTCCTAGTTAGCTTATCGGAAGGACTGGAAAAAATATACTAGGAATCATCTCTCAGGAAGTGTCTGACCCAGCTTTCCCATCTCTCTGTCCTCCAGTCCTAGGAAGCACTGTACATCATGTGTTTAGTCTGATGTAATAGAGGGGGGGCCAAGAAGTGTGTATTGTTTCATATATTTGGAAAGGATAGTTCCTAATTATATAAGAAACCCTTATTTTGGATCATTCTGCCCATTAATACATCTCCTTTAAGAGAACGGAAATGTTCCTGTCTTCTTCCTTGTCCTTTCAGTGACACAGAAAATTCTGTGGAAAGTTACATCAAGCTGTTAACATATTTTAATGAGACACACACCTTGGTCCGTGCAAGCAGTGGGGCACCTCGTTCCAGGAGCAGCTCCACAACTTGGTCATGTCCGCTTCTTGCAGCACAGTGGAGAGGGGTGAGTCCATCCTTAAAGTAAGAGGAGGGAAAACAAATGAGCACATGCCCAGCTGTCCATCCCAGCGCTCTGAGGAACACCCTTCCAGGAATGCAGCCCCACAAGCATGTGAAAAAGCTCTTTTTTTTGGACTCCTAACTGAAGCTGGCTCCACAACATGAAGTTTCATCCCTATTGTTCCTTGTACCAGAACAGGCACTCCAATGTTACCATTTCAGAAAAGATGCCCACTGCATGTTGAAGTCTCTTATCAAAGGGGATAACGTGAGTATGCATTGCCTCCTGCCCTCCTCCTCCTCTGCATGGCTTTGAGATGGTATTGCCTCTCCCTGGATAATGTCTGCTGGGCCAAGGATGCTCCACTAATCAGCCCTTGTCCTCTGGATTGCTTTTGATGCAGGGAGGAAACAAGAAATGTTCATGCTACAAAATTTATTCTAGAATTTGTGTTTTCTTAAATCAGCAGCAGGATTAAGGTTTTAAAACAGAGAAAAAGAGAGAAACAAACAGAAAAAACCTTGTCATTTCTGAGGCTCGGTGGTGAACAAATTGCTAACAATTCTTTGCTGAAATGGCTGTGAGACCACCAGCTCTGCAGTATTTTTTCTGTTGCAAACCTCCCTACACCAAAAGACTTGCTCAGGCTACTCACTAATGATCACAGCAGGGGTAGCAAAAGATGTGTCGGTGAAACATTTAGATGGGAAAATCATTCTAGGTAATTCTGCTACAGTTTGGACTTTATGCAGAAAAAGACAGGAAATGTGAGGCAAGAAAAATGGTTGCAAAGAATATTTGTGCTGAATGACAGAAAAAAGAAAATGCATAAGATGTAGAAACCCAAGTTTTCATCTTATGAAACCTGAATACTCTTCAAGCATGCACTTGGAGAAGTCATCAATACTCATTCAACAGCAATAGGTGAAGTATTAATAGTATTTAATCAAAGGAAAAGCCTTCTCCCCTTGAGACACACAGCTTATCTTATGTGCTGTTATTTTGGGGTGCTTTCTGAAGAATCCAGTAACAGCATGACTGAAAGATTAATATTTTTTACTTAGAGGTTAAAAAAATAGCAAAAATGAAAAAAAAAATTTAAATGGCCTTAAGTATGAGTTAGTTACCCTGCTTCGTACACAGATACACCATTTGCTTGGCTGGAGTTTGGAGGAAGTCTACATCACTATACTTTTACTTCTACTACTAATGAAAAGTAGCTGTAGACTGCCCAGTGCCACTGCAACCGAAACATCATTTTGGCTATGCAAGCACAGCCTGGTAATACTCTACAAAAGGTAGCTGCAAGAAACAGATCCTCCCTCATCCTCAGGTTGGAAAGCACGAAGCACCTTTCTGAGTCCAGAACCGAAGTCTGCAGGGAAGAGTTTTCTACTGTTTCCAGAGATTTCTCAGAAACCTGGGAAAGCCTTATCTCAGAGGCAGAGGCATCATGAAATCCCACGGAAGCTTTGCAATGAAACTCAACGGATGCAAAATCAAACCCACTAGCAGAAGTCAAGGCTGTCAGCACCAGTCTTTAGATGCACAACTGAGGTATATTTTCACCTTGCTGCCAGAGGGATTCAGACACATAATTCCATTAGCATTACATAGGTGCGAATATATTTGTAGGAGGGGTATTTATTAGGGTGTTTTTTTCCAGTTCATGATCTTTTGTGCCCTCTACTTTTAATCAATGTGGGAGGTTCACTCTCCTTATCTGCATAGTGACTTTGATGTGGTTCTGTTTGATCCAACAGCAGAAGAAAGGTAGAATTGTGCAAACTTGAAAAAAATCAGGACAAATCCCCAGAGGGAGAAAAAAGAAGAAAAACACAAGCTAAGAAACACATCAACTCCACAAGAACATTTAGGTAACGTAGGAATAAGAACTAAAGCATTAAAAAGCATTCTTTCTCCTCTGTTCTTATGTATAATTCCCTCTAGAAGTTGAGAAAAAGGTGTGCTACCTATCGTATTCTATCCTGCAATCGCTTTTACTAATGTAGCATCATTTACTGTCTGTGCAGTTTTCAGCAGAGGAATGGAGCAGTCTGCTTTGCAGCCTTCCCATATAACCCTCTTCTTGTCCCTCCTTCTGCCCTGAGGAAAACAGAATCTTTATTTTTAAATTGTTGTACATTTAATAGTTTGGATTCTGGCTTTGATCATATGTTTTGGTCAAAGGTGAGGGAACTTGCAAAGAGAGAGCTGTCTTCAGAGTGCTGTGAAATCTACCTATGTACTTTTTAATCATTCTATTGCTAATTGCCCCACCGTGTAAATGGAAGGACACATGCTGACCACAGTGACGAGCACATCATTTGACAGGGCATACAACAGTGGGTGAAAGAGGGACAGACTTTGAAGCACAGATAACAGATGTCGCATAAACACAAAGGCCACCATGCCTGGAGACGCAAAATCAGCAGGTCTGTATTTTAAGAAGTCTAATATTTATCTCCTCATCCTCACACTTCGCAACACAACTGACAGCTGGGTCACTGCTAGAAATGACACTACAATCCTCTCTGTACATATGGGAGCCATGAAGTTCCCTCACTCCTAATTTCCTCTTAAGTGGCTCTCAAAATAGAAAGTAAACTTTTCCCTTTCTCCTGAAAAGTTGATCACCGGTCATTTTTTAACCTGCAGAATTAATTCTGAATTCATGACTCCTAACTGCAGGGCTCAGAAAGATAAATTATTGGGCCATTTCACAGTGATTAAAATGCTTTACTGGAGTTTACCAGAAAGACGGAGATAAAAAGAAGCTGTGCTTACAAGAGGTGCTTAACGGGAAATGATATGGGCAGCATCTATATGGAAGGACAGTTGGGTGCATTCAGTACTCGTTCGAACGAAGACTGATGATAGCACATGAACATCAAAGGCCAAATTATCAAAGAATTCTTCTAGGCTGCAGCTGCATATTCTCATTTTTGTAAGGCTGAAATAAAATTTTAGTATTCCGTATGTCAGACGTGCAAAATTGTCTACATTTTCTCCACAGATAAAGGCCTTTTCACTTGCTCATTTTTCATCACTACTGAACCTCATCTCCGTAAAACCAAACAAGGCAAGTCTCCCTCTTGCTCTAAGCTCTCCGAGTGTTGGCATAATTTACCACACTCAAAAGGCTTCCTGCAGATCTGCCATTCCAAATACAAATTTTAAAAATACAGCAAAAAATATACCATGCATTTGCTTGCGTAACAAGATAGTAACTTCAACAAGTCTAAATAATGTCTATATAGCTTGCTTAGATAATCTGCACAACATCCCTGCCTGCTCCCTTGTAAACATTACATGAATCCATTAAAATTTTTATAGCAAACATCTCCATTGTGATTAGATATTTATAATCTGACATTGCTTTAAGAATGGCAAAAACTCCCAATGAATTATTAGGGCTTTGCGCAAGTGCGAAGTCTGAGAGAAAATGTCACAGCAGCATTACTGCAGGAAAACTCCACTGCGCCCAGGCAGGGCTCAGAGCCTCCACAACAGCTTCTGGCAGGAACCCACTGCTGCGTGGAAAAGCAGAGCACCGGTTTTGTCAGGATGCATATGTACAAAAGGAGAGTATTACAAATAAATCCCAGTAGGTTCCCACAATGTGTGTTAAGGGGTGTCTGAAGCACAGACACCACAAAAAGCCTAAGCCAACCAACTGACCAACCAAAAATTAAAAAGCTCTGAGTTCCACACCCCCCCAGTTTCCTTCCTTTTCTTTCCCCACTGGTATCATACATCTCTGTGATCGACCTTCCACTTCTTCCAGCTCCAGCCGAGCCTCCTTTCTATTCCATGGCCCTTCTCCAACCCCAGTGGCACACACCAGACTCTCCCCACCATTAGCACATCTACTCCCCTCTCCGGCTCCAGCTGCCATGCTCCAGGCACACCACATGTTTGTTTTCCCACACAATAAGCTTCCCAGTCCAAGACTAGATGCTCTGTCTCATTCTGGGGATTTTTTTCAGCTGTAAATATTCTGCGCAAGGCCCTGCACGAGGTGTCTAAAGAAAAGCCCTAGAGGAAGAAAAATTTAGATTCAGTGTTGGCAAGATTCGACGGAAAGAACACAAATTGTGCGAGAGCTTCAGCGCCTGAGACAGGTGAATGTGTTCCTCCTCCCTTCTAAGGGGGTTTGCAAAGTCCCACAAAAATGGAAACACTCGGGAGATGGCAGAGGCCCGTGAATAACACTAGTGTAAAACAGCATACAAACCCTAAAATAGCCTCACATTCTTGTTCTTTATTTCCTACGCAACTTATATAGATAATAAAAATAGAGACATTACAAAAACTGCATTCCTAAAAAATACTCCTAAAACCCTTCCAGAGTCAGCAACATTTCAATATCCCGCGTGTCCTTACTGTTACTATACCATGGTATCAGAGCTGCTGGGGGGGTTTTAAATAGAAATATATATATTTGGGCCATGCTGAAACTGTTCTGCTTTTAAACGCTTTAAATAATTCTCCCTGTGATAATCCTTACTACATTTCAGGAAGGCTGCAACTGCTTTCCTTCCCTCAAAGTGAGAAGAGAGGTTCGATTGAGATTTTTAAATATGAAATGCTTTAGCATAAGAAATGTTACCAGTTGATTACTTAGCAAACACAACTCCAGCTAAGGCTGGAGTAAGGTAAACAGAAGTAGCACAAACATAGATATAACAGATAGTACTAATAAAAGTATCCTATTGATATCACTGGGAATGAAGTTTCCACTTGTGCTTTAGAGGCAATATAAAAGAGAAATTAAATCCCACATTTTTAAAACTTATTTAGTAGTCAGCTGAGAAAAATGGTAAAACTTGCCCAAAATATTTAATTCAAATATGATTTAAAAATATATAAGTGTAGCAAGCAAATTTAGTAGCAATTCTACCGCTTTAGTGAGAAATGCCATGAAATTTCAAACACGTTATGGAATGCACAGAAAATACAAATACATAATTCCTGCAGTAAACAGGGCTTTCCTCTGACATGCAACATTAACTAGGGAACAGCAGGACGCGTGCATAATTTATTCCCTTTGAAGAACGTACGCTTTCATTTACTGTTTTTAGGCAATACCGGGGCTCCTAACGGAGCATTTCAGTGGAACATTTGCAAACGTAAAAGGATTTCACAGCTTAACTCTGCAAATTTAAAGTACTGAGGCTCATTTAAAATCTGTTAAAATGTTTTTGCATCTTAATTTATGTATCATCTGATGTCAAGTATAAAGCAAGTTAAAAATAAATGGAATGAAAGCAATGAGTACTTTTTTAAGCAAAGAGCTTATTTTGATGCAGTATGGAGACCAAGAATAAAAGCCCAAGTGATATCCTAGCACATTGAATCCCACTGTTGTCCAGTGCATCAGACCTATGGGAAGACTTCAGGTGTTCCTCAAGAGAAATGCAAAGGCAAGTATGGCAAGGCAAGCGTGTTAGTACCGAGGTGGAGGAGGCGGAGGGCTGTCCTTTAGAGTACAACACACATGAACGCGTGGCATGCGACACACAACCTACCTCTTCAATGCCCTACATACTCACGGCCATAGCAAAGCACACAAGGCATGCGGACAAAGCAAAGGGAAAAAGGAAAAAGACACCGAGATGATATAAACAGCTGGCATGAAGAGGAGAGCACGCCACAGAGACACTGACAGTGAAACCAAAGCTCTGGAATCTTCCCCACTGTGAAGCACACACAGCCGACCACTGCCGTGTGCCTTTGAGCAGGGAGAAGGCAGGAGATGAAAGCAAGAGAAAGCTGTTGAGCCTGTGCAAACTGGAAGATGTGTGTGTTTTAAGATTCCCTTATGGGTTTTCACCCATTTCATCTTTGTGCCAACAGTTTTTGAGATAAGGTAGCAGATGACAAAGGGCAGGAAGCCAAGACAATGAGAAGACTCTAAATTTAGCACCTTCCACCTACACTGGGCAAAGTCCTATTCATGCAGTTCCATTCACAACTGCACATCAATCGTTGGGGGCGATCAGGGAAGGCAACACACTTTGACTTCTTAAAATCCAAGACGTCTTTTACAATCATCTCTGACGAATTATATACAAGTATCTAAATGCTGAGCAGGAAATAGGTGAATTCCGGGCAGTCAATTCCACAGGCCAAACAGACCATTTCTGCATGACTACTGTGCTTATGAATACATGGAATATTCTGACTGCACCACATTATTGCCATTTCATGCCTCTTTACCATGAGGTTTTAGGCACCTGCTGTGAAATTATGACCAGGCATTATTTACTGCACACCTTCATGAGAGGCAATATTTTTCACCATATGTAGTTTCAGGAAAAAAAAAATAAAAAAAAAAAAAGCAAGAGAGACAATTACATAAATAATCAGAAATCAAAATCATAACCACATATAGAATTACATGATAATCACGACTGGCTTTCTAGCTTATGAAGCAACAAATGGTTGCTGTAATTAATATCGAAGTAACTGCAGAGGCTGATCAACCACAAGGGTAGTTGACTGCAATGTTTTCTACCTTATTAAACAAAAACTCCTACATCCAGCTCTAAACTCTGTGTTCTAAAACACCCTCTGTAACTTGGAGATAATTTTTTTCAGATGAGTGCTTAAAAACCAGCAGTCCTGTGCAGTTCAGTTCACATAAATGACCACATTTTCCCAGGTGACTCCAAAATCGCATTTGAAATAACCTTGCCCATAGAAATGGATGAGGTTTTTATTTCTCCTGGAAGATCACAAAATCATCCACAAGGAAAGAGCATGGTACTGGTGTGGCATCTCAACAGGACAGTTGGAGGAGGGAGCCAGTGAGAGTCACCTCATTGTCTGGGGCTAGTCTGGGGAAGAGGCAAGTGGCTGCTGACAGAGAGTAGGTTACGCATTCCCAGCACTGACTCTTCAATAAAATGTGACGGCCAGCCTAGCACAGGCGTTCTCATGAGACATACTGGGACTGGCACAGACGTTGAGGAGTCAGGGGACTGAAAGGCTTAAGTGAGTTCAGCCCTTCCACTTCCTATGGCTGTGCAGCACGCGGGTTCTTCTGTCACATAAAGCTGGAGCAACTAACAGGTTTCTTTCCTCAAAAAGATCAGTTTCTCCAGCTTTTTATTGTATGACATAGATAGATTGTAAAAAAAATAGTATTTCTGCCTCCTGCTATCACCAACACTTGTCATTCTTTAGCCTGACACCAGTCCGAATCACCTGTAACAGCCGCATTGAACATCTCACTTTAAGAACACAGAATAGGGCACAAATACTGAAGCTGAATTCCCAGCTATGAATCCGGCTTAGAAAAGAAACAGCACAAGACCAAATCCAACAAGTAAAAAAATCCCAATCCATTCCCAAGAAGGGACAACATCATATTCGGGGAATTGAAAGACTCACCCTGGTTTTGGCATCGATCTGCCCTCCACGATCCAACAAGAGCTTCACCATGTTTGTGTTTCCCCTTTTGGAAGCCACATGCAGTGGGGTGATTCCATTCTACACCATGAAAAGAACAAACAATGAGCGTGATGGATTTGAAGGCGTCTAATGATGGTGAATTTGTGTTCAGATCACAAAAAATGAGACCATCACATTGTAGAGAATAAACAAAAATGTGCTTGGGCATCAGAGCTAGGCACACACCATATAAGCTAGAGTTAGTAACTCCTTCCTAAGCAAGAATCTTTATTCATTGTTTGGGGTACTTTTTTTTAATTAAACGAAGCAGCGCATCTGCCAAAGCAGCAAACATCACAGTCCCAGAGTCAGACAAATAAACAAACATGGACTGGGGTCCCGATGGCTCGATATTCACAAAACACCAATGCATTTATATCATCGCGACACACACAGAGTACACAAATGCCTGACTCCTGCACAAAAGAATCTTCTTAGGCTAATGCCAATAGTGTAAAGGAGCAGGTCCTGTTTGGGCTGAAT
Organism: Chloroceryle amazona; assembly: GCA_027560015.1. NCBI lineage: Eukaryota > Metazoa > Chordata > Aves > Coraciiformes > Cerylidae > Chloroceryle > Chloroceryle amazona. Next base: position 19,498 of record JANHFX010010546.1, read on the forward strand.
GTCCTTGCAAATGCTTGGGGTGAAGAAATATTCCAGCTATTCCAGACCGGCAACAGGGGGAAGTCGGTCCAAAAGGCAGATCCCTAAGGTAATTCAAAGTGTGTCTGGCAAAATTAAACAGAAAACTTGTGATCTGGGAGCTCCCTTGAGGCACAAATTACCAAAAAGTTTTCGTGGCACCAGATGCCATGCTTCAAACCACGTAACATACAACCCCCAAGAGACCGCATTATGTAGCTCTGCGGTTGTTTACCATAGAAATAGAAGTCGTGATTAATTAGTATCTTTATTGTTGTGTTTATATAACAGTAACATACCTTGCTTTACTTTTTGCACAATCTGTTTATATGTCAAAATATCAAATGAAAGTAGTAAATACTGAAAACACCAATACAGCCTACGTATATTTCTGGAGGATGTCTAACTGACAGAAACGCTGAAGTGAGTTGACACATTATGGGAGTATCAGCTCTCTGGAGCTAGTCAAAGGAGCCTGCTTCCTTCAGCCGGGATACTGGTTGCTACTCAAATCCCGAGGGCTCTGGTGCGCTGCAGGAAGGCAACCTTCAAGAATTATGGCAAAACCCCCACATCTTTGAATACAACATTACTTTGCTTCTCACTTACTCTTGACTAAGGCACAAAGAAACACGCCCACTTTTGCAGGCCATTACAACTAAGAAGAGAGAGAAATGACTGCGTACCCTTGCTGTGAAATCGACGGCAGCTCCTCGGTTTAGCAGAAGGGTTGCCACATTGACATTTCCATAGTGCGCAGCTATGTGCAAAGGTGTAAAGCCACTCTACAAAGGGAAACAGCCCTTAAGTATAGAAATCAGTTTATAGAAGATAAGCAACTGAAACAGAACCTGATTTTAAAAGCTGCTGGCAAACTAATGATATCGTGTCGATCTTGTCCAGTTCACCCATAATACAGCACAGCCTTTCAGGCAGAGAGTGCAGTTTTTGTAGCAGAGGTTAGCAAAAGTATTTCATTCTTTCATTTCTCACTCCAGTCTCCTGATTCAGTGGCCAATAAGGAGAGTAGGCTTCATCCCAGAAAATACTAATATATTAGCCATTCGTAAATAAAATAAAGGAAGTTCTGTAATTACAATTTGGAAGCAACGTGGATCTTTGGGGCTGCAGTTTGCTGGTTTGGGATAAATGACCACAAAAGTTGTTGGGCACTTATTTTACCATTCTTAGAAAGAGAAATATTGGCAATATATTGCCTTCTTTTTTTTCTGTTTGACAAAGCAGTAGTTATTGAATATGTAACCCAAGAATTTCATGCATGTGAGAAACTATTTAGTATAGGATAAAAATGATAGTTATTTATATTTATATACAATTTGGATCTCAGAGGATCCAAAGAAACTTCATTTATATACAATTTGGATCTCAGAGGATCCAAAGAAACTTCTCCATCTATGCATCAGGAAAAAAACAATGTACTTATTGGTTCTTGAACACTAGATGCTGAGATCTGCTCCGGCTATGAGATACGGAACTGCTTGACAACATAAAAATGATTAATTTTTCAGAAGCCAGAACACAGAGCAAGCTTTTAGTCTCATAAGTAATTCAAGGACTTTGCTTTTGAGGTTTCCCTGAAGAGTTTTACACTGATTTGATCAGATCTTACTGCTACTTATAGAAAGAGAGAAATACTCTTGGCTTTTGGCTAGTATTTTCAAGTAGGTTTCACTTCTTTCACTGTACAAATCGTCACTGTAAACAAGTCATGGAACAAAGAACTGCAGGCAGATGCTGCACTCTGAAATCAACTTTATTCCCCAAAACCACAGCAATCAGCCCACTCTTTCACCCTATGTCATTTACTTCCCTGTCAGCCCACAGGTGATTCTGGTCAAAGTACAGTCAAATACTCATCTTCTTGTCATGATAAATTGCCAGGGAAATGTCTACAAGGAGATTAGGCACAGAAAATGCACTGAGCTATAGACTGGATGCAGACTGCATTAACAGCGACCGTCTTACAGCCACCAGGTGCTGTGCAGTATCAGGATGGCCAGTGAAGGAGAGAGAACCTCCTTCCCATTGACCACAGTGAAGAACAGGCTCATGGGCAGAAGGCAGAGAGAGCTCTCACCAGTTCACGTTGCCGGCTCTACTATTATCTGCTGCAAGTGAATTCTGATTATGTGCTATCCCTTAAGGACCTTTCAAAATGTTATTGAAAAGATCATAAGAAGAACAATGGTAAAAATAGCAGATGCTCTGAACAAGTTTTCACCTTGGAGGGTTTGATTATATTTATTAGTGTAAAAGAAGGAAAATTAATGTTACCATTATTCTGCCTGAGCTAGATCCCTTAATTTAGTTATGCCAAGTGAGTGCATTTTCATAATTAATGAAATTGAGCTAGAAAAACATCTTTTATCCTCTTAGCCCCATTACTCGCTTCAGACTTCTTTGAACTGATGTGAATTCACACAAGTTTTCTTCGACAGTGATGCAAACAAAAAGAAATTCTAAGAAAAAGGATGAAGAAAAAAAGGTTTGCCAAGTCACAAATTTCTATGTGGTAAAGCATCTTATCTTCACTTTTAGTGCTCGATAATAAAGAAATATTGCCACAGAGCAGGGAAAATAATCATAAGGAACAGAAAGAGTAATTAAAAATTATTGATCTCGGTACCTCAGTCGTCCTATTCACCATCATCTGATGCAGCATGGTTTGGGAAAAAGAGGAAAAATATTAAAGACTGGCCGCAAAACGAAGAACTATGTTGCTTTTTGAAATGAGTTATGCTGTTAATGATGGGAAAAGCCATTCAAGCATGCATTAACTTCAAATACAACCTATGTTCCCATGGGCAAGAAACCAGTATCCTATATAATAAGGAAGCAGTGATTCTGCTTCCACTCCAGTGACTTCTGGTTTACATATAATGAGAGAAAGCTGGTTACCAAAGAAACGGGAGGTGCAACAAAAAAGCAGAAAAATGAGCAGCTTGTAATTACTGTGTAACTGAACACTGCAAAAGTAGATACATTACTGGTGATACTGGTCAAGCAACTTGTCTTTCCCCACAGAAGAAATTACCTTTACCCATTACGACGAAGGAATTAAAGCTTGTTGCCCAACGGCACTCAGCCACCTGCCCACCCAGTTACCTCTACAGCAGCAGCGCGTTACCTTGGACTGGACATCAGCATTGTGGTCGTTCTGCAGCAAAAGCGCCGCTGACTTGGTGTCATCTTTTCGAGCGGCAATATGCAGAGCTGGTAACCTCACTTTGCCCTTGGTGTCATTTTCCAGGAGGATGGCCACCGCCTGGTTGTGGCCTTGTTGCAGTGCAACAGCTAGAGGAGTGAAACCGTCCTGGTGGAGAAGAACACGAGATGCGCTCAGGAAGCGGAAGGACGCACAGCCAGCGATGTGCCCAGCGCTGTTCACGCACAGAGGTCCAATAAACACTTCACCAGATGTCTCCTACCTCTGCACCACCATCTCCAGTGAAATGACATCAGAGGAACAACACTTTAACCCAAATATGATTCCAAACATGTCAGAAGTATGCTTTTTCCGCTTCAAAGCACTCTTTTTGGAAGTCAAGCAGAAGCAAAGGATATCTCTTTTCTACAGTATCTCTCCTCATTACTTCTCATCTTAAAATGGGCCTCAAAGCCTTTTTTTAGCAGTATTTTGGTAAGCATTAGTGAGCACTGAACAAAGTAGATGTGAAAAATATAAAGGGACCCTGTTTCTCAATATCCCATGTCTCTGTGAAAAGAAAGGAGATCTTTGGTGCAATTGCTGCTGTTTCCTCTTCTAAGTTACACACAGACTGAGTCAAGAAAACCAGATCATGCTTAGGAATTTATTCTCCCTGCAGCAGGGAAATGTTAGATTATTTGCACTTTTTGGAAAAAGAAATTCAGAGATATCTCTCTGCTTTTCCTCCATTGCTTTAGCTTTGTTTTCACATTATTTTCAACTTGCCTTGCTCCTCCACACGTGCCCTAGATTGCCAATGCTTTGAAACAGGTCACATGATCACAACTCACCATAAAAACCTACAAAAGTGACTCTAGCTCCAGTCTTGCATGCTGCCCAAGCACGTACCTGCTGTAACCGTATGCTAGATCAGAGGGCAGCTGAACCACGCAGAACACAGCAGCTCTCTAACTGAGTCTCTGACGGGAGGCATGGTGAATAACAGCAAAACACAAGGGAAGGGAATAGAATGAGCTCTTCCATGTCCAGGTAGGAAGGAAAAGCTGAAGAGCTGATTATAGCGAGAATGTGATAAAACTGATTTAGATACATTGTGGAAGGCATAGAAATGAGAGAGAATTGATTTGGAATAGGAATATGGAAAGATGATAAAACAATAAAGGACAAATTAGGAAGGAATGAGAGCTAGCATATGCTGAAAGAAACATGTGAAGAATTGCCAAAGCAATTTTTCCCCTTAGTAATCTAATAACATTGACTCCCTTTTGCGCAGAACTGTGGGTAGGTGCGTGGTAACAGCGATACCACTGTGAGTTCTTTCTGTAATAGAGATTAAATTCTGTACAGTGAATTAAAAAAGGGTGAACAGCTGATGAAACAGCTGAACTGCAAAGATAATTCTGAGATTGGGGCTACATTAGGTGTTGAAATGGCTTAATGCATTTGCCTTTCGCCTCTGGGAACATGAGAACAAATCCTGGATTAGAGGCCCTGTGAAACTGAGCTCATCCTCACTCTCATTTTGTATATATATATGTACGTAAGCATTAGAGGAAATGAAATATATCCAAAAGCAGTGCAAGTTTCAAAGCTTCAAAGACAAGACCATCCATTTGATTTGCACCACTTTAGGTTCCATTCTTCTCTAAAAGGACACAACTCTTTCTGCATTCCCTTCCCTATCACTTTTGGCAAGCACGGCTGACCAGAGCTCACAGAAAGCATTTATTTCCCCACCTGCCCCCAGGAGGATGGCCAATCTTGGATGCCACGCAGAAGGTCCTTCACACACAGAAGGTATTTCAGTGGCCTCCTCAGTCCGGGCTGCCATCCCACCTTATTTAATATACCGTTTCTTCATTCTGTTCTTGAGACGAACTCTGGGTCCGTGTGAAAGAAGACAAGGGCTCAGGTCACCCTCCAGTCACACTCGAGTCACTGAAAGCATCACCTCAGCAAGATCTGAACCCAAAACTTAACTAGGTAAGTGACAAGGGACTAGCCTCGGAAAGCCTTTACTTTCCAAGATGCAAAAGTGAGGACTGGCCTTTCTGATGGCGGAAGACAGATTTGGACTCTAGTTCAGAGAGGGGGGCATTTGATTTTTTTTTTAAAATCCAGACTCTACTGTGAGTTCCTGCGATATCTGGATGTCTGCATTCAAGCAGAGGCCACATTAATTCTAACCATCTCAGCCTGTAAATTAATTAATGGATTTCCAGTGCACCTGATCATCACAGCCAGAAAAAGTCACTGGGAGAAAGGCTGCAAGCATGTGACTGTGGGCTGTAGCCAGGCCGGGCTCTTGGAGAGCCACAGCTCCACTCGGCTCCTTCACATGGAGTGTGTTTCTGCCACGTTGCCTGGCAATCACACGGGATTTCATATTTCAGAAAGCTGACGTGTAACGTGATCGCCATCTCTGCAGGCCAGGGAGGATTATTTTAGGAGCTGTCATCAAATGGTACAGTATCCATTGAAAGAAGGGGCAGTAAAGCAGCTGTTAACACTAGCTGTTCAGTTTAGAGGAAAGAGGAGTGAGGCAACAGCATTTCAAATTCATCCATTTGCAAAGGCAATCCAGAACAGGTAAGCTTCTGGACAGACCAGGGAAAAGTAGTAAGTGTCGGCAAAAGCCCTGACAGGAGAGGAACTTCCCTGTTACTGTTTCACGTGGCACGTCCATACCCACAGAACAAACACAAAGCCACCATGCTTTATAGCACAGAGCCTGTTCGCTCGTCCCCTTGGCTTGGAATAAAAGAACATCTGTGAGTCCAGCCAGAGAGCCTACTCCATTCCTCACTTCTGCGCGTCCTCGCCTGTCTCTCACTCCTCCTCTCTGTGCAGAAAATATTCTGAACTCATCTAAAATCTCAAGATCCAAACTAAAAGGAACCTCGTCAACAACTAAACATTAGTATTGTTTTTATACCATTTTACACTATACGTAGACACCCTCCTGGACACATAGGCCTCATAGTCCTTATCGTGGTGTTCATGTTACGTTCCACACTCTTTTCAGAGGTCTGAGGAAGAAGTTGAAGCAATCCTCCAAACTACCCTCCACAGAAGACCCCGCACACTGCCAAAAGTGAGAGGCACTTGCCGTAATATTGTGTTCACAGATTTTTACCCAGACCTTACAGTGCAAATGAAAAAGCAGCACGAAGATAGACCCGTTGCTCAGGTGATGGCACTCCTAGAGACTTGAGTTTTCATGGCCTTTGTCGGAGATGTAAAGCTGTTCACATGAAACGCTGTACCTCTCAGACTATGATCGATCTACCGTTCACTCCATTCCCTTCATGAAACCACCTTGGCCTCCTATAATTTCTACAGCCCTAAGGGACCTCTCTTCAAAGCCTCATTCATTTTTCAGAAAATTCTCCAGGACGCTGAGAGGAGAAATAAGCACAAACTGCAGGTGAGAATCCTCAGCTCACTAAAGTCAGTGACAATTTTGCTGTTAAATGAATTGGGATGGATTTCATCCCTTGACTTACACCACTTCCAGAACAGTTCACCCTTGTCTTCTCTGCATGTAGAAAAAAAAGGATGAGACTCATAAATACAACTCATTGAAATGAAAGTGTGCAAATGTTCTCAAAATACTCCATTTGAAAAGTCTTCTGACTTCAAGGGAGCTGAATATAAAGGCAAAGGATAGCAAGAGCACGTGTGGAAAATGGACAATATGCCTTACCTCAGTTGCTGTGCTTTGGTTGGCTCCATTCTCCAGGAGATATTTCACCACTTCGATGTGGTTCTCTTGAGCTGCCATATATAAAGGAGTAAAGCCATTCTGGGAAGAGCACATGAGAAAACATTGTAATGAGCAAACAGAACATACCAACGATAATGAACCCCAAAGAAATATATGGCTAAAAATACATTTGTGCTTTCTTAACTGAAATGTTTAAAGTATATAAGTAGAACAAATTTGTATTTTTTAACTTAATATGGTAATGTTTAATGACATTTAAGCCCACAAAACTGTTTTCACACTCTTTTTCTTTTGACACACATTTTAGGGCAGCGATGGACACACTAATTATTAATACAACTATTCCTTACTGATAATGCTCAGGGACTGTAAAGCTGGCAATAAAGTTTTATGAAAGCTGACAGGAAAGCAAGAGTTTCCTCCATTTATTGCATTAACTTAACCAAAGACATTGTCCCCTGGAGACCATAAAGGCTGTACCTCATTACAAGCCGAGTAGAAATGACAAAGGCTTTACATACTACATAAAATTTTGTGATACATAAAACATTGCAGATCATCAAGCATACAGGAACTCAACCGTGCACGCAACTGCGTTTCTGACCATACAGTAAGTTCATCTATCATTTAATTACAAACATTCATTAAAATGTCCTAGAGTCCTTAAAAGAATCTGCTCTAGAAAAGAATGTATATAAATTCTTCTAGGTTAATCAGACTACAGGAGAATTCATTAGAAACATACGACACTTTTTCCCATTAACATATTTTAATACACAGAATTATTTATTAGCTACAAAATCCTTGTGAAAGAAAAGCATGGAAGTGAGCTGGCTGCCTGATTAATAACTTTCTTCTAAGGGATTTTCAGATGGTTAGAACGGTCTTAAAAAATCCTTTACTATGCTGTAGATTACCGTGGAACATAAAAAGGCATAATCACCTAAATTTCTAAAAACACTCTTCTGTCTTGGATTGGCATTTGCATTAAAACACAAACCATAAACCAGACTGCAAAGGTGTAAGGTTCGTTTTTATCTTCCGCGCTGTCCCAAGGAGCAATAAGCTTGCGCATTCGCACAGAATTAATGCAAACACTGAGATAACCAAGAACTGGGTTTCAGAGAAGCCAATTTTATTTTTTCTAGCAAACCTGCTGTAGAAACATTTCAGTAATTGCCTACTGAAAGGAAACCTCATTTTGCAGTCACTAGATAATCCAGTTGCTTGTAGTACAGACTTGTAGGTCAGCCTGCATCACACTTTGACGGGCAGCTTCCCTTCTCCCAAATACCACTAAAACCAGGCAGCAAACTGGCAGCAACTCAGACAACTCTTTAAGGGGGTGGGGAAGAGATCTCATCACGGCGTAAAAGGCAGGAACGCTGTTCAGCGTGTCATTAGGGAGGTGCAGAAGGGCAGGGGACTGCCCAGCCTAGGGACTGAGCTGGCAGTGGGAATCAGGAACAGATTGGTTCCTTTTTGATTTCACTTGCCCAGAATAGCACAGAGATGAACCACAGGTAGCTGAGCTGGCTGACTGGTTCAGTTTTCCTGCCCATTCCGGAAAGAAAGAAAATGCCAGCCTATTAGGTGTCAGTAATAGTAATTTTCCACCCACCTCATCAGCATTTTAATATTAAAGTCTAATGTAGCAGGTTTTTAAATGGTAATACATGCCACCTGTAAAATTCTTCTAGCGCTGAGTATTCTGGGGATGAATACAAGGATCACACCAACTAACATAAATTTGGGGAATACGAGAATTTTCAAGTCTGAGTAAACCAATTTGTTCAAAAGCTTTGAAGAATCTTCTCTTTTTTTTAATCAACTCAAGTCAAGGATCAGGACAACAAATCCTGGATTAGGACAGCATTAAACAATACATATATGACTCCATGACCATCTAGTACCAAAAGTATTAAACGCTTTTCCACACAAAACCCCAGAAGAGTGCCCATGTATCAAGGATATCCCCCTCACATGCTGTAATGATACCTGACAATACACCAACTGGGGGTAGGGAAATTCTTGCATGTAAAATCATAACCTTGTTTTCTTCCAAGCTCTATTTACAGTTTAAACCTACTGCATATTATTTTCCTAAAAACAGGCTTATTTTGGAAGTTGCCACAGCATGGCAAGGTCTATATGCAAAACACTGAAAAAGCTCCCCCTGATTTCCTCCCCTGTCAGGATGAACTCTGCTTTCTCAGGGAAGAACTGGTTTCAGAGCTTCTTACTGCAACATTCCTGACCTTAACACTTGTAGCTCCTGGCCAGAAAACTCCTAATTTAGGGTTCCCAGTATTACCACTCTCCTTGGGGGAGAGGTCTTCATTCTCACCGGTCCCCCAGGCCCCAGGACTTCCATGCCTCCCCCCATCCTGCACAGCTTCTATGCCATGTCTGTCTGTCCCCTATACAGCCAGCTTCCGTCTCTCAGCCAGTCTTGCAATTATATGGAAATGCCCACAAAAAGTCTTGTTTCCTTTACTTTTGTTAATCTAAAAGCCCCTTCCCAGTCTCTCATCTTTTTGTTTTAAAGAGCTATATGCCGATACTTGGTTCCTCCATTCCGCTTCTAAGAGAGATTTCAAAGCTCAGGATTCCAGATCTCTGCCAACTGAAGAAAACATCTTTTCCCTAGACTTCTGTATTGCTACTCAAAAGCATCTTCTACTGAATCCATGACGTTCTGGTTAATGATTCTCCACGGATATATTGTAAAGGCAACTGACCCTCACATGGAATGAGGCACAGAAGGTTTACTGGGCCAGGGTGGGGAATCTTTTATTTCAATAATTTTTCCTTCAGCTTATGATCCTCTGATGTATAAACGCAGCCCAGAATTAAAGTAAAAATACCAACCGTGGCATATAAATGTGACCTGGCAAAGGAGAGATGCACTTTGATTTGATTTTTCTGAAAGCCTGGCTGTGTAAGTATGTTACGTCAGTACACTGAGATTTTGGGCATCATCTGAAAACCAGAAATTAATTTTGTAATGATATATAACATTCATTTTCAAATTATTTCATCAGAGTGTTTGTCGTGAGGACAGAGTACTCAGACTTCATTATCCTTACAAATGTATACTGGAAGATGTTTACTGCTAGAATGTAAAGTTATAATGGGAAATTAACACTAAACAAATAGAGTATATTTCATACTCCATTCTTTCTACTACATTCACTGATTTACTTGCTAATTTGAGAAAATGAGTAGCTCTCAATGATTCTTCAAGCTATTAATGCAAATTGGCAAGTCTATATATGACTCAGAATTTGTACTGTTAAATTTTGCCCAAGCCCTAATGAAGAGCAGAGTCTGAAGCAGCAGAGGGATTATTAGAGCATTTAGAAAGCCATACAAACAGTTCTATAGCTTGGTTGAGCTTTGGTTTATGGCAGGCTCTCAAGGAACCATCCTCTTTGCATGCAGGACCAAATGATCAGGAGCACAGATCCCAAAAGAAGCCTTTGTGAAATTGCTCTGCCTTACTTCCTGGGCCTCCTTCTCTTTCTGCTCCTTAGAATTTGTCAGCCCCCAAAAGGAAGAGATATTGACACAAAGGATGAGACAAGAATGAGACAAGGGTGAGATGAGCTTAGATTACTCATGAAACAGCTCACACAGGCTATAAAATCTTCTCATTTATGGTCCGTGCAGGAAGATGACAATCATTTCTGGGGCCTTAAATTCAATAACTGTTTCGGGACTTTTTTCAACTCTTTGGATTATTGCTCAACTTCAACAAGAAGCTGGTACTTTCCCCATTTCTCCCCATATATTCACTTAAACTAGTGCCATCCACATCTCTCACCTTAACAGTTAAAAGAAGGTAACTCTATCTTCACCTGCTGTTTCCCTTGATCTCAGTCTCTAGTAATCTCCACGGGAGAGAAAATAACCTCTCCAGCAAAGGCTATTCTCTCTCAGTTAGGAGAATGTTACACCAGGAAGGAAAAGGACCTGAGGCTACAGGCCCAAACTGAAACACGGGAGGTTGCCTCTGCGCAGCAGCAAACACTTTTTTTTTGAGGTGAGGGTGACCAAGTGTGGCAGAGGTTGTGGAGTCTCCATCCTTGGAAATGTTCAAAAGCCATCTGGACATGGTCCTGGCCGTCCTGCTACGGGTGACATTACTTGAGCAGGACCACTGGGCAAGATGACCTCCAGAGGTGCCTTCCAGCCTCAGCCATTCTGTGATTTAGTGAAAAATCCTCTAACTATCCGAGCAATTAATTAATTTTAATCAGTGCAATATGAGAGTTACGAATAAATGCAACACTGCAAGCTAAATTAAGAACACGCATCTTGATAGAATCACCAGTATCACAATTCTGGGAATTTAGATGTGCATTTTGCACAGAGCATTATTTTCAGCCAGTCTAAAAATAAACACTTCATAAGAGGATTGTATTTAGCAGGAGAGATTCTCTGCCTAAAAGGGTGAATTAAGGATAGATGAAGGTATCTGCTTTAACTTTTAAAAGTCTCTTTTTTTCTTTTTTTTTTTTTGTTTGTTTACATGAAAATCTGGAAGTTTTATATAGCAGTAACAGTAAAATACCTCTTCCATAAAACAAATATACAATCCATATTCTTTTCCAAGAGGAACATCTCAGAAATGTTGAGACTGCTACATTTATATTCAAGCAAATACACAATTGTCAAATTTGTGAAGCTGGGCTTTTAATTTTAAGTTGCCAAATTTAAGGTGCCTAAGGAGTCTCATTTTGCCATACAGTCAAGGGAAAGCAGGCTGCTCCAAAGAAAGACTGAGAATATTGGAATCAAGAGCCCCTCTTGCTCAACTGACGGCTTAAGCATCATGAAATCGAGAATGAAAAGGTGGATAGAAGGAAACTACCCTTTATTATATCTATGACTGAAGAGGATTAGAGATAACATCTTTACTATCAGAACTGGAACTCTAAATATTAACTGTATGATACTATGTACATTAAGAAAACCATTTCAGATTCCCATTTTTTTTTGTAAACGACTGTATTTAAACAGGTGTCTTTTAGCAGGCTTTCACAAGCAGAAAACAAGTAAAACTCCTGGAAAACTGCTGCCCCTTTTTCTCCAGTGAGCCTGTAGTGCCTCCCAAACATTCAGATGGGACACAAAGTATGACTTTGCAAATACCTGCATGCTCCTTGATTTCATCTTTAAATGGTTTGTCATAAGAATACCTGTTTGTGTAAAACGCACTACTGCAGTACTCAGAAGACAGTTTGATATTTGGCTGTATGTTCTCCTTGGGACCCCAGCAGGGAGTTTTAGTCTATTTTGGAGAAGCACCGAACCAACAGCAGCACAAAAAACAGACTATGCCTTTGAGAAACATAATGTGGTTCAAGATTCTTTCCTGCACTCTATTCCCCGCTTGTCCTCCTGCCCCTCTGACTGCACTGCTGAGATGCTGACAGCACCTTCACCGGGGGGATTTTGGTTTGTCCTCTATCCACTTTATGAGAAAGAGAGGTTCAGTAAAACCGTCTTTTGGATACATCAACAAGCAGCTAAATTAAGGACCATGGTTTTCTGGTATTAATGGAAGCAATTTTTATTTTCTGTGATTCTTTTGTCTATGTTTCAAGATGAGCAGCACATGAGAAAATATTATTTTTTCTGGAGTATCATTTCCCTTCAAAACAAAGCAGAAAGTGCGAGTAACAAGGGTGACACACAGATTTGATGGAAGCATAGAATTATTCCATGCAAAGTGGAATAATTCCCAGCTGTGGAAATACAGCAGAATACACATCTGTAAAGGCACAGGAGAGTTACTGGGTTCTGACCTACTGCAGAATTCCCCAGCAAGTGTTAGCTAAGCATTTAGGTGACAATCCTCACATTCCTAACACACAGAGCAGATCCTGAGGCCTGCAGGATCCCTTTGACTGCAAAGATTAAAGCTAAGAAAAGCATTTAGGAAAAAGGCCAGAATTACTGGATGTAGGGAGCCTGGTAATCCTACTCTATTGGGCCAAATGGTTAAACAAGCAAATCAAGGAAGGAGTAGTTATTTGTTCGAGATGACAGATCATAAAACTAATTTGTAATAAATACTTTTGTAAAATGCAGTGACATAGAAGCCTACACTGAAAATAGTACCACCCCTTCAGCCGTGCCACTAGTTTCCTGGTAATATAAATAGTGTTTTCCACTCTATACGTACACCACTGCAATAATTACAAAGCCTCTGGGTAAATGATGTTGTCTGGGTTTATGATGGACTTGCTCAGTTCATTCATGAGAGATGACACCAAACTCCAACTGTAGCACTACACAGGCGACACCTGTTGCCTTATCATTCCAAGAACCCATCCCTTGGTAAGCGTGTTTTACTCTAAGTTACCTCCTAGCTCAGATGCCAAATTTAAACAGCACAAACATTCTATTTTAGCAGCTTCAAATATCATGATTTTCTCTGCAAGAACAGCAAAGCAACAACAGAGCCTGAAAAACAGTCAGGCAGAAAGCAAGATGTTCTGTGCCTTGGAAATGTCAGCTTTACAAAGATGGAACCTGTCATAGATGGAGAAGGATGGGAAGAGAATAGATTAGTCATTCACAAGAAAACTTAACCTTGGTCCTGGGCATGGGTCAGGACCCAAAAGCTGTGCCAGGGCAGAGCCTCGCATTTGAATTCTGGGCAGTCGTCCAAAACAGCGTTTGGGGTTTGCCTTCCAAGTGTGGTAAAGGAGAAGCAGTACTGAAAACGACTGTTTATTTTATGTATATGGATGAGGGCTGGAAGAAGACAATACTGCACTAAAATAATAAATAAAATGTTTGTGTTTATTTGGTTGTGACTCAGTTATCTTGTAATTCTGCGTCAGTCTGTAAGCACCGCTTCAGTCTCGCATGCTCAGGTGTCCTGCTCAGCTCCACTGCCCTTCTTGCAGGAGATCATACTTCAAGATCAGGGACGAGGGTTGTTTATCATTAACCGATAATCACTGTAAGAGACAGGCAGCTGAAACTCGGCCTAGTTTATGTCAGGATGAATAAATAGATCTGTTCTTTCATTGTTCTCTATTTATTTATTTATCTCTCTCTCAAAATCCATATAATCCTCCAGCAGGCATTTCTTCCTTTTTTTATCTCCCTTCAGCGAAGAGATAATGGGCCTGATCCTTTATTACACTGGCACTGATGAACTGCAGCTAAATTACTCCTCTTGATACGCAGCAGCTAAAAATCTGGTACTCTAAATATACTGATATAAAAGCAAAAGTCCAGTTGGTGGAATTAAAACCTTTTGTCATAATGGAGTGGCAAATACTCTGCAAAATACGCAGCATTCTGAAGGTAAGATTATCTTTACAAACCATGGGGAGAGCAATCTCTGATAATGCAAATCCGAGGGTATCCTGAGAGAGACAAGCTGATCACTTCTCTGAGAATCATCTAAATCCTCCCTTTGCTTTTGTGGTAACACTGGACATGGGCATTCAACAAGCTCTCTTAGCACTACTTTTTGGGAAAGCATATGGAGGCTGGAAATCTGCTAGTCTTCAGTCTGATGAAGAGTTTCAACACTCTAGCAGTCACGACAGCATCTCCTACATGTTCACAGGAAGCGGTAGCCATAATGGGGGCAAACTGAAACAAAAATATTTCTTGGCTGATGTGTTTGCAATGAGCTTAGAGAAGGACATCGAGGAAAGGAAACCAGAGGGCTTTTAAATAACAAGCTCAGCCTGGGGGAGGACTGATTTATCTAATCCTTGCTTTCTGTATCTGGGTCACTTTAAATAATCTGATGATTAAAAGGTAACTCCTCCTTTTGTGAGCGCCCCCATGTGAAGCAGTGGTCACAGCACAACCTTTACGGTTAATGGGGAACACATTCTATCCTCCACTCAGCTGCAGAAGTTTTAAAATTGAGGGAAATAGTTGCTTTGATTTCAGGATATGATTGTTCCCTTACAGTTACTGAATAGGAATGAAATGTATTTCCTCATTCTGTCTTCTACTTTCCACCTCTTAGTACCTCAATCCCTTGACATTTATCAAATCACCGTCTCCTAGGAGGTGCAATTCTTCACATAAGGCTAACTTATTTTGACCTCATTTGGCATGGAGGAAGATCAGGATGGATCCATTCTGCGAGGTGTGCATGGTCGGAACAGCTCAGTGTCATTGCCCTGGGGGACAATCTACAGAGAGGCTCTGTTACTAAGATTACTGCAGTCCAAGTATCATCATAAAGATGCCAGTTACCAGCTATCTCTGATGCCTGTTGATACAAACAGACTTTAAGAGAAAGCGATGGTAACTTATCAAAGGGACTAAATCTGGTGATATTTCTTCCACCTGGGAAAAAAAGAGCTGGGAAAAGAATTCCTAACGTGTCACAAAAGTAAACACTCATGGAGAGGAAGATTCCAAAAAACAGCCACTGTTCTAATGCACAAGCAACAACCAAGAACAGGTATGGGGTAAAGAAGTGATTCAGCTCTGAAAGGAGGATACCACTGGGCTCTGTGAAAGTGTGTGGGTGTGAGAGAGAGTGGCAGGGGGCCAATGCCACTTCCATGGGTCTGCCTAATGAAACACTTCAATGCCCCCTGATCACCCTTCCTTAATTCCCCACTGAACTTCAGAAGTGCCTAGAGGATCCCCCACCGAAGTAAATACCTATTGCAAAAGTTTACATCATTCCATGGCAAGACATCAAGCTGCTCAGCAAGGAAATGCAAGCAAACCTCAAAGGAACAGCCTGGACCAACCCCAGTAGACCTGTTACCCACTTTATAGTTTGTACCATCCAGTCCCCCGACAAGACTTTGTATTATCAGTGAGTCCAGCTTGGTCAGATCTACACGCGACCAAAAATCATGGTCAAATAGGGAAAAGAAATTGCAGAAATTTAATTTTTACTTCATGATGTGTATCTAGATCTGCTCATTGAACTATGAGCAGAGTCGACCAAGCAAAAGTTGTGTAGACACTCAGTATGTACATACATTTTCTCCAGTAATACTTGTAGCAAAAAGTGATTCTAACTGAGCCAAACAATCGCACACTTGTCAGATTCAAGGTAGAGGCATGCCAAAAAAAGACCAGCAACTTCTCGATCTCTGGCCTTTCCTGGGCGTGCCCTCTTTTCAGCGTTTGCCTGCGACCCACTCAAGGAAGATGTCAGCTCTCAAATGATATGCGTGCAGGTGAATGTGGAGTCATTCAATTAGTAATCACCATGCAATTAGGTTTTGTATCAAAATAGAAATTACTTTTCTAAAAATAGCAGTCACGATGTATTAGCTCCGAAGGAACACACTCCTTAAAAGAGGAAGATGAACAAAATAACAGCTCTGAGGGCCAGCATGAAACTGAAGGGCAAAGCAAAGTAATCTAATAGAAAATCAAAATCCATAAAATCAAAGCCCTGATTGCTTAACAGTCTCCGCTAGCACAGATGGGCTTTGTAATCTCAGTGGTTAGACTGTTTTTAATAGCATTTGCTGAGATAATTCTGTTACTCTGTTGTTTGCAAGGAACTGGGAAATCAGTGCGGTATTTCAGATGTCACTGGTGGCAAGTTTTGATAAAGGCCAGTGGTTTTATGCAACTTAATGGGCAGAAGGGAAGGAAAAGCAGTAAATTGAACAAGCTGGAGTTAAGAACACTCTTTATCAACTTATCATCAGTGAAGAAATTTTGTCATCACTGGAAATGAGAATGACCTTGACAGATACCAGGTTCTTTAAAGAGGAAGTTATCAAACAACCTGAGTAACTTCACTGGCATTAAATCACCACCAACAATGGCATTTAGCAGGGGCCTAAAAAAAAAATAAAGTGTGAAATAACAGAGATACCAAGGAAAGGATGTAATTTACCCTCAATACCAACAACTGTTCCCATAAGATTTAACAGTGACAATATAGCATCTACTTTTAAAAACAGAATTGAGAGAAAATGTACAAAAGAGAAAAACTGAGCATTTCAGTTATGATTTCCCACTTTTAAAATGAATTTTATCTTTCATTTGTATTTTGGTTCATTTCTGAATTTCTCAATTAAGCTCTCTCCTGATATGATTTTTTTTCTCTCCACCTTTTTCCCCAGTGACATATTTCCTGACCAAAAAAAACAGTATTTGGCTGTTCAAGCATATTCTGTTCAGTCATTCTCTTTCCCCTTTTTTATATAAGTTTGTACGGTTCTTTTTTGACCAGCCATGAAAAAAAGCACAGCAGGAAAGACACAACCCAAAGGCCTCCACATCTGGATCACACTTCATTAAGGACTAACTCTCCCATTCAAATCAACAGCACTCGTTTAATTAAGACAACGTGGCACAAATCCAGGAGATATAGATTGCACCAGTTTGAATTCAACCTGTCTGGAGGCAACCAGTGAGCAGGTGTGGGGAAAAAATGTGCTCCATCAGATTCATGCAATTAATT
This sequence comes from Chloroceryle amazona, assembly GCA_027560015.1. NCBI lineage: Eukaryota > Metazoa > Chordata > Aves > Coraciiformes > Cerylidae > Chloroceryle > Chloroceryle amazona. The sequence continues at coordinate 36,868 of JANHFX010010546.1, forward strand.
CAAGTAGAAAATGCCTGTTAACAGGTCTGTGTATGTTACATAAAACATCCAGTGCTACCAATAAAGGTGTTTAAAACCAGAATACTGTATAAAACAACACCTGTGAAAACAATTGCCAATTCTGGTAGGATTTTTTTCTTTTTTAAATTTAGGAAACTTCATTTATTTCTCCAGCATAAGGAAAAGCCATTCTGAAGACTTTTTGGGGGATAATGCTTCACGAAACTATCATCTCTACAATTATTTCTCTTACCGTGCTCAAAATCCTAACATTAAGACATGACTTTATCTTCTTACACACATGAAAAGGCTGATAAATGTGTGAGGAAATTATTCAGTTAGGTCATTATGAAAGCAGTTTGCTAAATTTTTGAGCAATGGAATTACAACATTTCTTATCTTTAATGGAAGTGAAGCACGGGGAGTAATTGACCATCAGTTGCCCTGAGAGAGCTCTTCAGCAGTTGCTTTGGGGCAAAGACATAAGAAAGAAAAAGTGTTTACAATCTTGGGAGATCAGCAGCTTAAAGGTCTTTTCACTTTCTCTCTCTTGTATTGAAATGTAATGAAGATACAGACAAACCATTTCATTTTATAAACCTATTTGCTCATCTCCTGCTCTCTACATACTTTACACAGTCCATCATAAATTTGTAACATCAAATAGCAATAAAACCCCCCAGGCCCAGCTTCTGAGGTCCGGCCAAGCAAGAAGCTGAGCTGGTCACACTGAGGATGAACTCTGACAAATGAAAACCTTTCACCAACTCATCTGTGTTCCTAGTGATCAGGGAATGCGCTACAGAAGAGGACTGAGAAAAGCACCTCACACAGGCCTAGCTATTTTTCCTGAAGATCTCTTCAACCAAGGAAGCCCCCAGCTGCACTCTCTTCTTGCCCTGCTCATGTGTCCCAGCAAGATTAAGCTAAGGGCCAGTATCTCACCTGCAGACAGTAAGTGCTAGGAAAACCTAATTTGAAATTAATCTACCCCGAATCATGACTTGTTTTTCTCCTCATCGTAGTTTACACCATTACTGTAAAAGCAGTATTTGTGGTCACTGAATGACGTGCTAGGACTCAATCTGAACACCATTAGAGATCTCGATGATTTACTTTGAGATTGTCACCAGCATACTAAATGCTTCAGAAAGAGGCAGTTTCTTCATCATATTTAGTCCTCATCTGTAACATCTGTTCAGTTCTCCATAGCTATAGACGGTTGCTGTTGTTCAGGTAGTATTTACAAACAATAACTCAATTATTTCTTTGATAAATTCTTCGCGTGTGTCTCTCATACGCGTTCGTATAACTTCGTCGATTAATCTACGGTGCTACTAATGTGTCTGTTTGACAGGGCAGAGGAGATAGGGACAATTAGCAGGGGAAACAAACCATCATCCAGCTAGCCTGAGGTCTGTTGTGCACTGCCAATCTAGCCTGTGCTGTTCACCGCTCCAAAATCATTGCGGGCAGGCAGCTGCTGCTGTTGCAGCCTCACCCAAACCAGGGAGAGAAGAACCGGCCATTGGTCAGTCTCGGCAACATCACCACGTTCTCCAGTACATTTTGGAAGAGCAGACAAGCCTCATGTCAGTGGGAATAACAGGGCTGATTTTACAGCTGGTTTGCCTGCCAGAACAAGGTGGATTTCCTCAATCCAAATGTGCATTCCAAACTTTTGATTGTAATTCTTTCCGATTGCATAAAGAATGAGTTCCGAAGCCTGGAGTAAGTTATCTGCAAAATTTTAGCCAAAAGTAACCATGAAAAGCAATTGCATAAATCAAGTCTTTGAGAAATTGCCTTCTTTGTTACTGCCCATCAAATCCAACTCAAACATATGATGTAACACTTCTACACTTGGAAAAATTTCTGAAACAACTTATTAACTCATAGAAGGAATTCCTAAAACATTCTCATCAACAATGAAGCGAGTTCCTTGTGTATCACATTGTGTATCACACAATCCATATACAGTGGCTTCATTTTGTTATTCACCTTTCTTCTACTTACCAGTGAATGCCATGTAAGCCTCAATTCGATTGATTTGTCAGACTCAGATGCTTGCGATCGCTGCCTAACATTGCAGATCTACCTTTTAAAATCTCACCAAATAACTTGGAGGAGAAGGGAAAATAGCACCATACCTGGGATTGTGCATTAATATTGGCTCCTTCCTTAACCAGAACTTTGACAACTTCAGCTTGTCCTGCTAAGGATGCAATGTGCAGGGCTGTATTCCCTTTCTGTCAGAGGGAGGGAGAAAAGGAAAGATGTTACCCTTCTTCAGGGATAGTTTCAACCATCAGCTCTTTATAACATTCATGTTTTGAGTGCCATTTTTTCTTACAGTTCCATAATGTTCCACAGGGGAGAGATCTGGTTGTTGCTGCCACGAGGATTTCTTGAGTGTTTTTTTTAACGCTAGCATCCTAACATAACTTTTGAGTGACCTTATGGAATGAGATTAGGGTATGGGATGAAGCTTAGTATGGGCTAACAGGTTTTTTTTTCATTTGGGTCCATAGATCATGCCCTCTAGAAGGAAGGTGAAATCTAGAGCTCCTAAAATTCAAGCTGTGAATCCCATGTCAAATGATTTTTCCCAGTACAAGATCCAAAGGAAGACATAAACCAGCCGTTTAAACATAGAAATCTTTTTTCTCCTCTCTAATTGGCATAAAATTAAAATGCATATTTTTGAAAGGCTTTAAGAGATGGACTGCACAATAAAAATGATCTCACACATAACAGCAGCAATGTGGTCAACGACTGCTCTTGAAAGAGCCTTGTATTTTTTTTCCAGATAATCTCTCATCCTGGGAGGAATATTTAAATGGATTTATTAAAGAATCAAGGTTCATAAAACCAGAACAAAATCCTGATGTCCTATCTAGAACCCAGTGGTTCTACCAACAGCTTCACTGAGGAAGTTCATCTTCACTTAAAGATGCTTTTGAAGGAGGGAACTTCTGTTTTCCCATCAATTACAGGAATCACAAGTTCAGCAAGAAGCTGTCTGAGCTGAGGATCAAGTGTTAACCTTGATGGAGATCCTGTGCAGCAGAAATGGTACAAAATAAGAGCGCCGCAGGGCCACAGTGGTGGTAGCTAAATGCAAAGGCTGAGCACAGCCAGCCAATCTAGACACTAGGAGTCAAATGTTACGTCATCCAAGCCAACAAATCTGGCCCATCAGAATGAACTGACCACCCGTAGACAGGTAACGTACTGACTGAATGTTTGGGACATACTCCTGTGCCTGTCTGTGGGAAGGCTGATGGCAAAAATGTTGTCCTCTTGAAAGGAAAGGCTCCAGATGTGATACATACAATCAAATTTCACAGCTTTGAAAAAAGCTGCTATTTTGAGCTATACTCACCCTCTCAACAATGGGGACCTGTCACTGGAAATAATGACAAATCTGGCATTGATAAATCCTTTTAATGACTCCCCTGTAAACAAACTGTACAAATAATAATCCTTCCCTCTTCGCTTACTACCAATGAGCTTCTAGCAAAGAACACAGGATCATGGGCCATAACAGGAATAACATTTTAAATATCAGGATGGTATTTATATTATCTTATTTTGTACTTACAGTATCTTTTTTCTAAATCTCCAATGGATTTGAGTTTTCGTTTTTGTGAATAAACTTACAGACGTGAAGGAATTACCTTAGTGGCAGAATCCACGGCCGACCCTCTTTCCAATAACTCTTGTACCAGTCCCACATGGCCCTCCTTAGCTGCCAGGTGCAGAGCATTGAGTCCATTCTGTAAGCACAAGGGCTAGATCAGTTACAAATATCAGTTCTGAAGATACACATTCCTACCTTGCTCTTGTCTAAGAAGAAGATTAGTAGCTGGAATACTATTACATCTCTTAGCTGACTGTCTACATAAGTGAGATATTTTGGCCTTGGCTACTTAAGCCAAAGGTCTGTGTGACAAACTTCTCCAGTAACATTTTTCTCATAGCAACAGATATCAAAACAAACCATATTTTGGAATTACCCATAAGAGATTCCTTCCTTTCTGATAGCTTCGCATTTCCTGAGACTACTACCTTGGGTATCTCTACAGAGCCCATTACTCTAGAATTCAAATGCCTATCAACCTCCTCTGTACTGTATGTAACCTTACCTGGCCCCAGTGAGGTATTCTTGATGTGGAGAATCACAGGACTTCACCAAATGTATGCAGAATGTGTCTATTCAATCAGGATTATTCTGTGTAGCTGTCCTGAGCCCTGGACTCTCCCTCTCCTCTGTGACAACCGGAATTGAACAGAAAACCAAAAGCACAAGTAGGCCAATACGGTTATCTATTACGTGTGGCTTGCAGAGTGTATGGATCCTGGTCTTCACTGGTTTCTGATGAGCAAGCCCACACTAAACTTTGAGGTTTTGTTAACTCATCCAAAAAGGAAAAGAAAATTATTAAACCAGAGCTAGGATTTTCAAAAAAGCTAACTAAGAATGCTAATGTTAAAATCTTTTCCACATTGAACAGGAATAGGATACTTATCTCTTAGAAATGTCACCCGTGGAAACTCTCTTCCCCTTCCTAGTAACCCTATTCCACCCAAGGAATATGTTTTTGTAAAATGACAGTCTATTGTAACTGAATCACCAACCTATTTTTCACAATCCTGCAGTATTTTTCACGGTCCATCAAGCAGGAGACAGCAACAGCTCCTGCCATTGCCCTCAAGCACTCTCCTGTTTTCCATATTGCATGCATCAGGAGCAATACTCAGGTATTGGAGTAACCTGCAGCAAGTTTAGCACTGTGCTGTTTTTACCACTTTAGTTGTCTCTAAGCAGTTCAGCATGATTTAAATTGAGAAATAAACGAGCAGCTTTCTGCTCTTTCCTTTGTCCATCCACAGAGGCTGTTCAAGCTTGTAATTCCCAGTTGGATTTTGAAGCACTTAGCACTTCACAGGAGGCATTTCATGGGAGCGAGTCCAACGGCTGCAGACACAGCAATGCAAATGCCTTCCTGAAGTAACCGCATTTCACTCTACATTCGTGTAAGCAGCACAGGCAGAATTTCTGATCCAATTCAGAATGAAACAATGAGAAAAGCGAAGGAACCGAAGGATTCATTCACAAGCTGCCAAAAGAAGAATACCCTTACACAGCCTGGTAGTTAGGAAATGCTCATGGGAAGAGTGGTTTCAGATCCTGCTCTGTGGGTAACGCAGTAGGAACGAGATCTTCCTTATTCCAGAGGAATGCTCTCACTGCTGAGCTGCAGAGTGGAGGGCTGGCAGTAGTGCCAGGCCCTGGATCAAGGACACGTTCTTAGCCAAAATTATGTGGTGAGATTGACCATAATCATCAAGATGAGGAACACTGTACATGTCAGTGAATTTTTTCCTGGCTGAAAACATTTAAGAAAGCTCTAATCATCCTTGTTTTTTTCATCTCAGACGAGTATTAAATAACCACAATTACTACCTACAGTGGTTAGAAGCTTTGAAATAGTATTTTGTGGGGAAACACATAGTAGTGTTCTCATTGTTTGAGACAAAGACCTCTTCTCATACCTAATCTCACAGGCTCAATCAGCAACGCTTTCTATGAGAGTACAAATGATAACTTCAACCCCTCACAGCTGTACACAGCTGAGGGACTGCTGTGATGTGTTATTAACCTTTCCCGATCTTTGCGAGGAGGCTGACGTCTACAAACAGCAGAGAACCCCCAATATTGCAGAGCCCACAGGAATTACACACACGCATGTGCCTCTGAAGGCAGAAAGCTGAGGACAAGCTTCTTTTCTACTTTACCTTGTGCCAACCGATGGAGAAAGCAAGGCTTGCCCCAGTGCTTCATCAGTAGCAATCCCTTAAAATATCCGTGCTCACACCTCTAAGACACATACCTCCTGATAACACATGAAGCAGTTTCTGAAAGCTAATGCTATTGCTCAGATTATGTGAGTTTCTTTGCAACAGATGACTTTTTTATTCATGAAATCATAAGCAAAATGAATACATGAGGTCCAGTAAAAAGGTTACAGAGATAAACGATAGCTCCCACTGTACACATTCAAGTTGTCTAACTCCTTAAATAAAATAAGCTGGGGCAAGCAGTAGCAAAAGCAAGCACTGCACTTTAAATGTTGAGGGCCAGCAAAACCAAAGCCTTAAAGCAAGCTTTGTTCCACCCTAATCAGAACCAACCCTGCAATTATGTCCCAACCCACATGGCTGATCCCTGCTACTTATGATGACGGAAGCTCAGATTTAATCAATGCAACTCCTCCGTTCCTGTCAAGTGGATTCTTGTCTTTGAGAACAACAAAGGCTTCTGACACTTCCCTTTTTCTCTCCCATGCCCACCAAAAAGTGTGTATGTGGTGGGGGGGAGAGGTTAAATTAGTTGTCTGCTAAGCAAAACTGTACAGCATAGGGACTGCTCTCCTCCTCACAAAGCATACATAACCATAGCTACCATTCCTTTAGAAGCTCTTTTGTAATTCTGACTCTCATAAAAGAACATAATACTAAGCCTTCTAAGCTTGGTTCTTCAAGTGTTTCCCTGCAGAGCCCAATTCCCTCACTTCTTTTTCTCCACCATTGAGCTGGAGATGTCAATATTCCATACCTCACAGGGTGCTACAAAAATGCACACACCACTGCTGCTCACAGAACTTATGGCATCCTACATATTTTCACCACACCAGAAAAGTCAGTAAATTTCTTGTATGTGAGAGAAATTACCAGCCTTTTCCAAGCAAATTGAAAGTTCAGCCCTTTTTCCCCATTAAGACTGGCACTAAATCTCACCGCTATGGTCTGATAACCACCCAAGGAAGCCCATGCTGCTTCTGCCTTTGAACCCAGGTCCCTTCATGGAGTGATCCTCATGGAATGGATGATTGTCAGCTGCTGCTCAGTTCAACGTCAATCTTGCCGTGCCATTTACTCCTTCTGGGACATGACCCAGATCACTGTTACGTCCAACAGCAATAATGGCTTATACTATTCCTGCCGAACGCTGGCATGCCAAAGCAAACCGACCCTGTGGAAAGGCAACTTCTTGGCAGAGCATCAGATCAGGTTGTATCTGATGCTCTGCCAAGATGTTCAAAGAACATTTTAAATCAGCAAAGTCAGCACTTCTACCAGAAGTGCTTCTGCTTCACCTGTCCTCTCCTCATTCCTTTCTGCAGATCAGGTCCCTCAAACATTTGGTGTGAGGCTGCTGCACACATGCATCTGTCAGCACAGGAGAAAGCACAGCATGGAAGGATGTCCACCAAGCCAGGGCAAGGCCGGCACTGCTTCTCCTGTAGAGGTGCTGACTTATTAAAAAGCCAAAATGCAGCCCTGGAATTAACTAAATTAACTCTCTTCTTTCCTTTACACTAAGGGTCTGACCCCTTGTAACTCTCATCAGCCCTGATGGGAGTTGGGGTGCAATGCTTTCCAGGAAGATTTGCCAACATTTGAGTTTCTAATTGCTCTTGCCTTTGCCACACAAAGTTAGAATGGCATTTATGCACCTTACAGAAAAAAAATCATGAAAGTCAAGAAGAATAAACAATACCAAAAAATATTTTTTTGAAGCATTCACTTTTACCAAGATCCTTCTGCTGATGCTGTATTCACAGGCTTATTTATATATACAGTAACAGGTCAAGAGCAAAGCCTAAGTTGCGGACACAGTGAAAATTAAAAAGCCACTGTGACTCTGTGTCATCATGCTAACTCCTTTACGTCTTTTGCCAGAGTTAAGGTGGCATCTGCACTCACCAGTAAAAAGCAGTATCACAGTTTTGTTCGAGCCAGGTCTTTTTCTCCATCTCTTTAATAGACGTCAGCCCAAGTTTGCTGCAAATTCACTCATCTGAATAACCTCTTGGGTAAGTAAAATAAATGGTCAACCTCTTTTTGGGAAGGATTTGGGAAAGGGCACATTAGAGACTTCTCAAGTCTGAAGGTCTGTGGAAGTTTTTCCCAAAAATACCACAAAGAGATGAAGTGGACGCTTGAAAAGAAATCATTTCAGATTATGAAAATTGTCCCTTTATGTTGCTTTACAGCCTATGAATTCAGGAAAATGAATTAACCTACGAAGTGACACCAACATGTGATGCTGTTGACCTCACTGCAATCACAGTGCTACTCTGGTCTATAGTTAGCACTGCTGGGAGGGGGGTTAGCTGCTTTCCATTTGGGCTGTATGAGGGAGTAATTAATAGTTGGTGGTCTCTAATTGAAGTCATAAAGTCACCAAACAAATGATAAAGAAGCCAACAAAGTGAGAACAAGAGCCAAACAAATCTAAGTTTTAAAGAGCTTTGTAACTGGAGGCCCCCCAACACTCCTTAATATTTGAATCCTGTCCTGTTCAAGGTACAAGACCTCACATACATTTCTTGTGAATACAATTTGTGTTATAGATAGGAGTGACCAGCCATAAAAACATATTTACAGTTTTCTGAAACAAGGTAAAAAACCGTGGCTGCTCTCTAACCATCTCAGGGTCATCGGAATCGCATTGCTAAAGCCAGTGAGCTACAAGGTTTTAATCTGCTTGGACATAAATTAGCTAGTCAGCTAAAAATACCACCCACTGAATGTTTACTTACTGGCTGAGGTCTCACAAAAATAGCTTGGGAAACCTCAGACTTCCGCACCTCAGGTCACAGGGGATCAGGTGCTTTGTGTGGGATGCCAAAGGAAAAAACAATTAGCCGACCATACTATGCTCAGTGTGTTAAAGTAACAATATATAGGTAATGCTCAGACTGCCCAGCGCTCTTTCTACTACGCGAGTGTAAATGCTGAGCTGGATTTGCTCTTGCTCGCGGTGAAACAACCACCTCTACAGTACCAGCAACAGACCCCAAGGCAGGAGACTGATGGAGTGCTAAACTGCCTCCTGCTTACTTTGAACTTCAAAATAAAGAAGTATTTTAGAATCCCCAGAAGATATATGAGGTCATGCCCTAAACACACATTTAACAAAAAATTCCTTCTAAAACTTTATGACGGCCAAGATAGGATTTGGGCAAACAACAGACCAAGAGTCTTCATTAGAACTGAACCACTGAAGTCAGATGTGCCAGAAATGCGAAAGAGACTGGATAAAAGAGTGCAAAGCTCTTTCTTATCATAATAATATCTTTTTATATAAAATTATTAATAAAATATCATATTAAATAAAATATAATATCTTAATCAAAACCACAGATAATGTGCAAATTTACCTATTCATTTCACTAACATCTCCTCTCTCTGGTATGAATTATTCAAGTGCCATCCCATTCCCCCAGCATTCACATTAATTTAATGAGCAAGCCAAGCAGTAACAGACCCAGAAAACCAAGCATAAAACTCAAAACACAGACTGTATTTCTTTATTTTGGAGAAGCATACATCAATATATTGCAAATAGGGCCAGGATGATTTCTTTAAGAATAGTAAAAAGTTTGCAACTCACTCTTGCAAACTGCTGTCCTTCAAATATCTTACCTGATTACATGTGTTGATATCTATTCCACTTTTCAGGTATTCAACTACTTTGTCCAGATTGCCAGCTCGGGCAGCTCGGAGAAAGCTTGCATTGCTGTCAGACTGAAAAAAGATAAGAAGAAAAAAATCTCTAGTTAGCTCCTGCTTAAAAGAGAGCACAATTTCATCCCCAGTGAGGCTTCCACAGTTTACGCTGCAGGAAAATTAAATTGTGAAGGAAACTGACTTTGTGAAGAAACCACTGTATCTGCACTAATTAGCATAGGTATACAACTCTGGCATAAAAGAACTGCAGACCTGTCCGAGTGAGCAAAATAATTAGTGAAGTTCAAAATACAGCAAGACTCAAGAAAAAAAAATAAATACATCAACTTGCTAGCCGTAGCCTTCTGTGGTTTTTTTTGGGTTGTTTTGTTTGGTTGTTTTTTATATATGTGTATACATGTATATGCACACTCGACAGAGTCTGGAAAAGAACTGACCAATCCTGTTAGTGCCTATGCTACTCAAGAAAACACACGTTAGCTTTGCATTTGTACTTGGCATTAAAAGTTATTGTGTAACTACAATTCATATTCATGCACACACTGGCTTAGCACAGAGGTACAGGCTGGCAAAAAAATAACATCCAAGAGCAAACGAGTCCTATGCCTGTGTTTTACCACCTGAGACACAGAAGGTGGACATGCTAAAGGAAACAAACAGAGTCCCCCAAAATGGGGCAGCACTGCCAGTGTAGCTAACCATAGAACAAAAGGGGTGAAGCACTCAAGTCTGAGGATCTAAATCCAGGATCATGTTGCAGACACGCTCACTTCTGCATTCATACCTTTGCATATAAAGACCCATGAGCAGTTACAGGTAAAAAAACCCACAAACCCTCATGTTTTCATTTTTCAGCTAGTTTGTGGGACGTACCGTTAAGCCAAGGAGCAGGAAAGGCATCTGCCCTCTTGCCCTTATCTACAATTCTGACATGAAATTATATTGGCTATTTGAAAGCAGCCCATACTTAACCCACATGGGAACCTACACCCAGGTAAACTGGCTACTAAAGCAATGGCAGATGCCAGCAGAAAAACCAAAGTAGTGTAACAGAAGTCATGATTAAACAGAAAAAGCATTTGGGAATGCATACAGAGACAGCAACAATTTTCATACTTTATCTAAGTAGGAGCGAGTTTCAAAAAGCAGATAAATAACTGTAAAAGCCTGTTTTGTGTGGATGTGATCGGAGAGGTACAGGACGCCACTGGACTGGTACTTGGTGTTCCACTGAAACACCTCCGACTGAGCACGTTTCTCATCTAATTTCACCTCCCTGGCAGAGACACGGGTGAAAACCATTCTTTCACATCGTGAGAATGTCCTAAAAGCCTCCCACTTTCAGCCTACTAATACTGATCGACAAAGCAATGTCTTTCAGTTCCCCCAATCCATTTCAAGGCATTTATTTTGGTCACCCGACTTATCACGCTGTACTAACTCACTTCATAATCCCCGATTCCAACCTATTTTAATCTGCAACAGATGGATGTCATCACAATGATTCTTCTTACAACTGCTCTACATGCCAAGACAAAAATATTTCCTTTCAAATTCCTTTCAGCAAACTTCAGCACATTTCCCACATCTTTTACTGTTAAGAAAACAGACCATCCTTCTAAACCCGTGGTAGGGTGAAGGGAAGGTAGCACAGGAATTCACATTGCAGAACCCTTTTATAGCTCCAGGCTTCAGTCAGGTGAGCATTGGGATGAAGCCGATTCTCAGAGGCACTTGAAAGTGACCCCATTTAAGATGGAAGGATCTCTATTAGCACTGCGCTGTCTCCTGCGATGCATGTGTGTGTGTAAACACGCAAGATCGTATTCTAATGTTTAAATGTCCTTGGAAAATCATCTGGCTTGGTACAAATACTCATCAAGAACAAATACTTGAGCATGTGAGGGGTAAATCTAGACACTCTTGAAATTAACGGGAAAAGCATCTTTGCCCTCAATAAGACACACATTTTACTTTCTTTTTCCCTTTTTTTTCACACTTTACTACTTCTACGCCAATTTTGCATGCCCGAATCATAATCATCTGGGTTTACGCTTGTAAAAGGCTTTTAATGCAAGCATGATGCAACAAACACCTACAACTTCTGTTTTATTAAGGACAAATCAATCATTGCTTGTTTTTCTTTTACACAGAGTAACAGGAAAGGCTAAAAATGTTGAAGTCTCAATTACTGCTGAAAGCTCACATTGGAGCTAAGACCATACAACTACATTCCATTTGTTTGTGACTAAGAAGATGCAAGCTGCACTTTCAAAAATGATTCTCATTTCCTTGATTCATTCTTAACATTAAATTAGGGCAATGCACACCACCTCAAGACAGAGTATGTACACCCAAATAGCAATCACAGTGCAGAATATGAACTTCTTGTCTACACGAAGAGTTATTACGAATTAAGTCTTCAGGATTACCTCTCTGTACAGGCCCTGTTATTCCAGAAATGTCTCTTGCTGTGCATGTTCTCAGTCTGAAATAACAGTGTTTGACTGTAAACAGAAGAGGAAAAAACCTGCTAAAATCCCTGTGAAACACAAGGAAATCTTGATGCTTTATTAGGTGCCTTTGAAAATCCTGGCCCATGTGACCTTTGGGTTTTATTAATTTTCTCACTATAAGATGTACTGATATCATATTAGATATGATCATATAATCACATTAGATATGATCATATAATCAATCACTGTAGCCATAGTCTGGTCTATCCTATTCCTAAACAGTTCCTCACAGACTTGCATGATGCTCTCTCTCACTATGAAACCCGAACACAAAAATAAAAGACATGAAGCAACAATTCAGCTGCTTGATATACAATCTCACATCCAAAAACCAGTGAGCGCTCTCCAGAAATGCTCAAAAAAATCAGCACTGTATTTAAAGTTTAAAAGTCAGGAGAACTCAGATCTGTATTTTCTTCCCTGACTTTATTTATGAACTCTTAGTTGTTCAGTAGGTCATCAGTGGTTTCTCCTTTCCCCCTTCTTTCAAGGTCTTTAAAAAAGCTTTTTGGTCAGTATTACTGTCTCAGCAATTTCCTCCCTTTAGCGAATTCAAATCCATTTTAACAAAATCGCCTCAGTACAGCAGCAGTTTTCTGTAGCCTTACCATGCTAGGAAACCATGCTTTTAGATCTGTGGGCTTTTCCAATAGATTCGGTCATCTCCTGAAATGTTTTCTTTCCTTACATGTAGAATTTTAGCTGAATTTGTGACACATTTCAGTGTCACAGAAGCTGGCATATTGGTCTTTACTAGTTTATCAACTGGTGAAGACAAACTGTCAACAAACTGTCATTTGAAGATACTTTCCTATAAAGAAAGTAAACCATGAAGCCAGAGTCCTTTGCACCATATGATACTTTTCACATCATCTCTTCCTATGCACGCACCGCCGAGACTTCCTTTTTTTAGTAGTTTTACACATGTATGCAGATCATGCTCAAAAGCAAACACCCTGCCACCAAGGAAAAGCAAGCTTTACAAGAGACAAGTATGGCCCAAGCAGCTACCAGCCACTACATGAATATGAGTTCAGGAGAGGATACAATTCCAACACGGGCATTTCTGAGGAATATTTGGCGGACCTTACAAAAAGCTTCTCTTTTAACCTCACTTTCCTTGATTAACTTTTGAATGAGGATAAATAATTTTAGACAGAAATGAGAATTTTCAGAACACTATAAACAAATCAACTACAATGTGAAAAAATCGCTATAACCTTAAGAACATCCACAGTGTTCTTTTTAAGTACCCAGTTGTCAGAAATTGTATAAGAAAATAATAAAAAAAAAAATCAAGTAAATATACGATTATTTAAAATAAAAAAGACTGAGAGGCTGTGAATTCCAACTTCTTGCTAATTGCAATGCCAGAATTTTGCCCGAATTTGAAACATTTAGCACAGGGAATGTCAGCAATTAAATAATATATGGAAATGAGTATTTTACTCAACTTGTCAGAAACGTTCCCTTCTGGTTCCCGTGTCCCCGCTCAGGTTGCCTCTCCTGTCTCATAACATACCACATAACTTAGCTCATGTAGCACGCACTGGTTTCCCAAAGGATTTGATAGAGATGTGCAAATAAATCATGAAATCGCATGCCACACCTCACTCTTAGGAATTTCTCCACATATTCAAATGTGTTAGTCAAAATCAGCCTCTCGCTTAGGAAGGGAAGACTGGGGGTGTAGGAGGCTTCAGTTCTCATAAAAACATTCCAATTCTTGTTTGAAATCATGTCTATAGTAAAACTATTCCTGCAGGTTGCCTTGGGTTTCTTTCCGCCTCCCCAAAAAGGTGAATGGCCCCGGCCTGTCCATAATCACAAAGATCTCTGTGGGAGAACCGGGTCTGGCAACAAGGCCTGCTGAACACTTCTCCGTGTGAAATACAGTTCATTAATTGAAAGACAGCAAATAAAGAACTCCTAACTGATGTCTAATAGCCGAACTGCAGTTTTACACCTCAGTGTAACATTTCCCTTTGTTTGTGTGTCGTGCTTTAGAGACGAGCCTACACAGCTTGTTCACACCCCACACACACCCACAGGCCCCGCGCCCGGCAACGGGAAGAAGAGGCAGAAAAATTAAAAAAAAACAAAACTCGAGGGTTGAGATAAAGAGAGTTTACAACGGCAGTGCAACAGGGGAAACAACAAACAACGGCAACAAGTAATTGTAAAGAACCAATACACACCAAGAAAGGAGAGCTAACGACAGGAGAAAAGGGAGTCGCCGCCGCCGCCCGGCAGGGGTCGCCCCGCAGCGCCGCAGCCGGTTTCCCGCCCTTACGTGCCCGGCCTGCCGGGCTCCCAACTGCCGATGAGAACTAACCCTATCCTGCCCCACCCAGGACAACGGGTATTAACCCGTGTATTAACCCCTTTTAGACTCGCCTTTCCAGCACAGACCGTGAGACATACTGCTTTGATTTTATGAAGCACATTTATCTAGCTATAGCTTTTGAAAAGGCTGGTCCTGATCAGGAGGTGACCAAGACCTGCTGCTAACTTGCAAGGTTTCTATAGAGGAAGAAACTCAAATCATAAGCAGCAATAGAAACTTCCGTGTACAGTCCTGTATTGCTATTGCACATCAACTCAGCATTTCGACAGGAGCCGGCCGCCTGCGGGGCCACCTGACAGCGGTGATGCCATTTACAAACTTCGGCTTGGGCGTCGGTGTTTGTCCCAAAATGTCAATGCCTTGTTAACGTTTCTTCTTCCTGAAAAAGCTCCTCATTGACTGATGGCTCATCACGGTAATAGATGCAAGTAAAGGCTGCATCCGAGAATTCATCTCACCACAGAAAGTTGCATAATATAAACTCAGGTTTTTGTGGCTTCTGGTGTTATTCAGTACTTAAAAGATGCAGGGGGTAAACGACAGGTTCAGAAAAACATTCCAGCCATGTTTTATTATGTGTACTTTCTAGAGTATCAATTTATGATCCTACCCTTAAGACAAGCACTACATTTTGTCCCAGTTGGCTTCTCTGATTCCAGAAACCATCTGTTCAAAGCAGCTCTCATTTAATTGGGTACAACTCTAGAAGTGGTACAGACGAGGTGTTACAGTTACCCGAGACATTTGTCACATACATTTTTTTTACCAGTGAAAATCTCTTTTTCCCCACCAGCATTCAAATGGAAAAGATGGGACTTCCAAAGGAATGCTTCTTCCTCACAGAACAGCTCCTGTAAAACTTGCCAGCTAACTTTGCAGTGGCTCCCATGTTATCTTTTGCATGCCGAATTATTTTTTTATTGAGCTGAAAATGCTGCTGATCTCCAAAGGGCATTACAACACAATAATGGTGACAATGTGAACCACAAGCCTAAAATGTAGCTCTAACTGCAAGAAGGTAAATTTTTTTTTACTCTTTTTAAAAAATTATTTATTTTTTGTTATTAAATTACCACAGCAGCGTCTCAGCCTGCAGTTCCAATATGCACAACAGAGCGTGAGCTAAATCCTGCACTTGCACAGGCTCAGTCATCTAACACTGGGAAATGAGTTAAATGAGATAACAACAGCTATAATGGAAACTTATTTTCCCGGCCTTTAATGAAATAACTCGCCTTCTGAAAGAAAAGACAGAAAATGGTGCTTTAGTTTCAAAGTCACTTCCTCTCCTTATAAAAATGTATGTTGTCCTGCCATTATTTTACTGGGAGACAGGAAGGAAGATAGATTAAATTGCAAATCTTAAAGAAATTCCAGTATTTAAATTCCTGGATGAACAATGTGCCCAATTTTGTTATTTCGATTTCAAACAAGTACTTTTATCACACAGCTTTTCCCATTCAAGCATGTCTAGGCATTTCGGATCCCATTCACCCTGTTATGTACCCTTGGTTGTATAGAATTTATTAAAAATCGGTTGAACTGAAAAGGCCACAATCTTAAAATAGTACTCCTAACTAAAACATCTCTTTCTCATAATCTAAAGCATCTTCCTATCCAGGAAAAATACGTCACTGATGTTACAATAAACTGAGGGGTTTTTTAAGAAATGAGAAGCTGAATCACAGGAACTGTGAAGTGCAAAGAAGTTGACAAGCTTTCAGAGACAAGAGATCGCTAGCAAGTTAAACAGTCTCCACCAAGATGCAGTTAACAGCATCTAGCAATTAATTATCTTAATCCCAGGGGTCTACCTCTCCAGGTTGACGATGATAATTATAAATCACAAAAAGAAAAATATTATTTTAAGTACTTCTTATGCACCTGAATAATTTAAGGTGCTTAGAGTGTTTAGGTCAATTAATCATAGACTGTTATGAAGGAGATGGAGAAGTTGGCACCACTTTTACCGGCACCGAGCTGGAACGGTGGCTGGAGTTGTCCTCACTGTAAAGCTGTGTACAGTGTGGACAGAGGCCCACGCTTTGGCAAAAACACTATTGCTATTTACAGCAAGAAGTATTGTGTAATAACAAGACACTGAAATAGCCTTAAGAAAAGAAAAGGCTTTTGTGCTATACATGTATATGACCCAGGATTAAAATATTCGGCAATTTCAAATCAAAACTAGTTTGCACAGAAAATGATCACCTGACACAGAAACCTGCAATAGAGCTGACTGGATTGAGAAGTGGCCCCTTCACTATGCCCTGTGTTCCTCAGAATGAATATTCTCTCCTTAGATCTACGAAGGGATGTGTTGGAGCCAAAATTATACAGTGCCAAAGGAAGTGGGATGATTAATCTTTGCATTTATTATACATACTGGTAAAGCCTTTCTTGTGGTAGACAAGGAGGCTGCAACCCAAAGCAGACCCAGTGTGTAACACTGTTCAAGGCTCAGAGCATCCCTGAGAAATGAATTTCATTGGAACGACTGGAGATGGAAGGAGCCACTGCAAAAGCTAAGAAAATAAAATTAGATTGAGGAATGAATTATGATATATGCAAATTATAAAATAACAAGAGTTATTATATATATCCGTTATTCTAAATCCCACTTATTTTCAGTAACTGCTGAATGGCAAGACTTCTTCCAGTAATTTGGGTATTTGCATATGACAGTTTTGTAGCAGTTTCATACCTTACTACAAAAAGTGCTGTCAGAAAGCCGCATTTCAGAGTCCAGGAGTTTCTCATTGCTGTTACACTACCACAACAAACATGTATTTTTGAGTAATGCAAAAAGGAGAAAACTATGCCCAGCTAACATACCAGCTCCTGCTACAGGATTGCTGCAGACAGATGTAACTGGAACTTATTAGAACTTATGAGCCCTTCTTTCTTGTACCTTTTGACATCAATGGGAAAATTCCCTATTATTCATAAGGGAACATTTTCATATTACGCTGGTTGCTACATTCTGACACCTTTGACTCTTTTGCCAACTCCTCTTTGATATCCCAGAGCTTACAGGACACCAGCCACCCAGCCACCCTTTTCTTTCCACTGCAGTGTACCATTGGATCATTCTGCGATCACTTTACAGTACCGATCGCTGCCTGATCAGTTTGGCTGTGTTGTTAACCAGGAGAAGAGTAAAGAGGTACATTTGGCAAACTACTTCAAAATATGCTTTTTTTTTTACCACATCTAAAGCTGTGGTAAAATTGTCCGATTGATCTCAAATGAAACAGTTTACATTATTTGCTCAAGGATGGATTTAAATACGTTCTTAACTGTGCTCCTGAGTTTGGGCCAGTATTAACAGCAGCAAAAGAGGAAATAAAACTAATGTAAAACCAACCCTTGCTTGAGCCAAGAAGCAATTGTCTTCTATAAACCCTTTCTGATGCTTAGCTGCCACAGACGTCTGTAGGAGTCCTCCTACTACGTTCATTAATTTGACATACTGGACTCACTGCCAGCTGACTTTTCCTATGTCAAAGAAGGATTTGTGAGAACAGAGGCAAAACTGCATTGTTTGCTATGAAAAAGAATAGGATAAAAGTCTTTTGGCCAGCTGCACGTTCCTTCCAAATAGAGTATTTGAAATTATAGAAGTTATTTAGATCCCTGCTGATATTAAGATATAAAGTAACAACAGTAATAGGGTTCTAATTCAGAACAGCACCTCAGAACTATCTGAACTTCAGGCATGTGTAATCCCTCATGTCCTACTGGGCTATCCACGTTCTCAAAAACAAATGTTTTGGTGGAAGTTCCATCTTGGAAACCATGCAAGCTTTCACCAGAGTCTGAGTAATCCTAAAAATAGAAGACTATTCATGTCTTTTACTAAGACTTTTAAACTACGCCAAAAATAGAAATTGCTAATCACTGTGTTTAATGAGAAAATGCCTGTGCTGGAGTCTTATGTTAAAACACAAGGATTCAGGATATGTTCAAAGGAACCACGGGAACAGTCCTAGCTCTACATGACACACACAGTTACTGAAGTCTCTTAAATAGGGATACAGAACCAGAATTTCCACTAAAGGAACTGAATATGAAAGGAGGGAAAAGTATTTAGGATCATCTGAACACTACACATTGAGATCTTGAGGTGTCAGTAACAGCTTTTGAACTTTGCCAGCATTTAAGTGGTTTCCACAGCAAGCTTCCGTTCCAAATGTTCCTAAGTAGAGAGGTAATAATACTGGAACACCTCTAGAGAGAATTAAGGTGCCTTTCCAGGCACATCTAGGAGAATACTAACTAGCCTTAACAAAAATGTAGCCTGGAAGTGAAGTTTATGACAGCCTGCTGACAGAGAATTCTATCACTCTTGTTAATTTGTCATCCCCTTCCACCCCTTGTCTTATCATCCTTGTAATAAATGAAATGTGCTAACATCTGCCATGCTAAAGAATCAGCCAGCTTCACTTCCCTAAACTCCATTAACCTATTGCCCATTGATTCATGCTTACTGGTACCATAAACAGAAAAAAAAATATTTCATGTTCCTTCGAGATTGCCTAAAATAGATGCAAACCAAATGAATTTTGCTGAAATGTAGCAGTTTCTGATTGAATGCCAGCTCTGCAGCAAGACTCACCATAGAGACCTTACTTGTACAGAAAGGTGAAATAGATACCCAAGTAATAAACGAAGAATGTTTAACTTTGTCCATTGTGGAAAGAAACCAGGTTTCATTCAGGAAATATTTCTTTTAGGATTCATGCAAACAGCATTATAAGCAGCATGGATAATTTCCTTGCCTCTCTTCACATTAATTTAGCCTCAGTCAACTGAGGAGTTACACTTGAAGCACATCTAAGCCAAACAAAACGCTTCCCTTCATTGACCTTGCCATTTGCTGCTTGGATATTGGTCACAATAATAAGCACTCATCCCAGCTCACCTCTACCTGCAACATAAGTAAACCTCTTGGAATCCTGGGTCTAAATTTCAAACAATTCAGCTCTGGGCAGTATCACTGCTTCGCAGTCAGCTCCCTACCTTGACTCCCGCTGCCTTGTGCGGCGACATAAAAGTCCACATTGCCAAATCCACTCCCTTGAGCAGGGAGGGAAAACTCCTCCTCTGAATGATTCAGGGAGCGTTTGGAATTATCCTGTTTGGCACCTCAGACAGCAGGCTGAAATGCAACATGATCCAGCACCATGATGCGAGACTGGATCATATACTTTCAAGAGCAAAACTGAAGATAAATAAATCAGCAATAAAGAGGGAGACTAATGTAGAGTGAATGAACAAACCCGTGTTTTGTCATCTGAGATGTCTTTACTTCATCACATTGAAACCAAGAAAAGCCTGTAATTAAATTTATAATACAGGATTATGAAATAGTTTGTTGATTTTATTAATCCTGCTGTTATTTCAAACATGAACTCAGTATCAAAGTCTGACTCCCCATTTGAGAAAGTTATTTGGCATCATATAGACAACTCGGGATAGTCAAACCAACACACTCCTGATTTCTACAGCAAGAGGGACTTGAAGCAGCAGACTGTAATTGATTTTAGTTTAGAAAAGATTAGATTATCAAAGCAGTTTTGCCATTTGAGTTGGCTGAATACCAACTGAATTATGCCAAACCCTGTATCTAGTATAAGATTCATGGCGTCATCACATTCAGCTTGATGTGGCACTTTTTAATGAACCAAGACAGCAAGTATGGCCACAGCTGTATAAAAGCATAGGAAATGCAGAGCTAACAAAATATTGTGCTGGCTACTGTAACAAAATATTGTGCTGGCTACTGTATTCCTGTCTGGGGAAAAAAAAAAATATATATATATACACACAATTTCTGCCTTCGGGACAAAATTTTGATGATGTTTCAAAGTTAGAGACATCTTTTATATTTTTTTTAACCTTTTTGTATGGAATCATAATAAATATATTGAATGACTGTACACGTTCTTAGGGAAATACAGAAATTTTCCTTTGGAATTCTCCAAGCACTGTAACATCTGAATCAAGACAGATACTCTGAAGCAAGCCTGTCAGTCCCTACCACAGCCATATGAAGCCAAGATCATATGATTAAATAAGTCAAAGACATTATCAAAGTGCCTGATCTCTTCCTGCTATGAAAAGCTCTGAAGGCTGTCTGAAAAGCATCCAGGAAAAAAAAAAAAAAAAAAAAAGCCCCTCAAAGATCACATGCTGCTCAATTTGGCTCACTCCTGCCCCCTCAGAGACCTGACCTTATTGAAGCAGGGCAGCTTGGAGACTGTACGTTCAGAGAACTCACTCAGAGTTTGCTTATTTGTGTCACAGGGAACCTCCGTACATTGGCCAACAGCTTCAGGCCACTCACCTTAAGGGAAATGCTATAATGCCCGTTATTAGCAGTGGAAGTGGCCTGTCCTCCCCTCCCTGCCCTGGGAAACCCTGTGCTTACATTGTCCCTCCCCCTGACTTCACATTTTCTATCAGAAATGCTGAAGCATATTTTTTAATTCAACCAAAAACTGCTTGATGGGAAGAAAAAAAAATGTCTAAACTATTTCTTTGAGTTTTCAACTTCATCTTTGAGCTCAAAGAGAGATTTATTTCTGAAGAACCAGTCCAACTGTGTTGTCAGTGAAATAAGCAGTAAAAGTGGTCAGAAATTTTCAGACAAAAGATCTCCTACCAGCATCGAAATTATTTTCTAGAAGAAAGCAGAATTTCTTATGAGCTGTTGCTGAGTGTTTTTTCTCTCCTCTTCCCTTCCCAAGGCTGTAACTCATCTCAACTACATTTCCTACAATGCATTGCAACCATTCATGTAAGAGCAAAGCATAATGCTGACCTGAGAACAGTTTTATTCCAGAGAACATAATTATTTGGGTATAGCAACACCAAAGGTTTTTGGCTCTTCCTGTTCTGCCAGACGTTTTGACACTCCCTCCCTTTCATTGCCATTTTTGAATGACATAACCATTTAACAATTTCCCAAAGACAGGAAGAAACAAAAGGGGAAAAAGCAAAACGAAAGTGGCACTTCATTTGCCACAGACATTATAGAAGCATTCACCTCAATGATTTTCTTCTGGCTTGCCGAGCAACTGCCGACATTACTGTTACAATCACACACTGCACGCCTAACTCTCCGGTCCTGCAGCCACCGGCAGGACCCCCTTGCACGCGCCCAGTCCCGCTCACGGTAACCTTCATCTGCGTAAAGAGCCGGGGGGCTCTGTCTCTGCTGCAAACACAGACAATAATGTGTATAGTGCAGAGACAATAGCTTAAAAAAAAATCTACAGAGTTCAAGTTTTGCAAAGGATCGATGCAGGATCATTTACAGCAGTCGTGTAAACTCAGATAATTGATTACATCCATTCATTTGAAGGACTCGTTTCACTGACAAGTGTTCTCCCTCCATCTACCTAAAGCCTTCGGTAGCTGACACCACCTTTAAGTGACTGCCCAGCTTAGCGACAGCTGCTTTTTAATCACAGTCTCAATAGCAAAAGCAAATCTCGAACAGGGACACATTTAGCAGATCTCTTCATATCGCAAGCTATCGAGCAAGGTTCAGGCTAAGCAAAGAGATCCTTTTCAAATCGAACATGCACAATCCCAATCTTAATTTTTCCCTTTGGTTTCTGTTTTCTTCAGCCAAGACTTACCAGAGCTTCAGGATCTTTACTTTCTGCACTGCTGTATCCGTAATAGTCAGGGGTTTTATCCAACTCCTGTATGTTCCCTTGTGTCCTTAAGCCCTTATCTGAATGACACAACTGGCAAATTGGTGCATTGCCCATATCAGTTCTGCTGCTAACTCCTACAAGTGGGATTGTCCCAGCACTCCCAAAGGATGAGCCCGGAGGAGGATCCCGCCTGTGCTCTGCTCTGCAGCCGCTCGGACCAGGCTCCCTTTCCCGAGCCGTCCTGTGTCACAGAGAACCCGAAACCCCAGCAACTGCGGGCAGCAGTCGGTGCCCATTTCCAATTCAGGCACTGCCTTGCTATTTTTACACCTACCAGGCCAGCTATGCATGGAAATGGCGTTGGGGCGGGCTGGGGTGGGGGGGAACCGCTTTCCGGCACACAGCCAGCCTGTCGAGCACGTCACGATAAAGTCCCATTGAGCGAAATGCCTCCACATGTGAGGGTTATTGAATTACCCGGTTGAATGCCTTGGAATATTTTAATTTTTTTCTTACCATTCTCGGTCTCACTGTGTTTACAGAAAGCACTAAATTTCAGCATGTTGCTAATGCCTTCTGAGTTTCTAACTCAAAAAGAGGATTCATTCAAGTTGCAGCTTTTTGATATTTACAAAACAAGACAAAATGTATGAGTACAGATTTCACGACCATTTCATTCCTGTGATTCACTTGGTATTTCGTGTTTATGTAGATAATAACTGTGATGAGCTTCCTTTTGAATTGATGTATCCCCCAGGTTTGATTTCAGAGGAGTTCAAATGTATCCAGAAAGGACAATTTCTGGTGTCAGATCACTTCAGCTCCCATCTGTGTCATGTCTGATCTAGTTTTGGGGTTTTATTGTTCTTTTGGTTTAGGGTTGTGTTTGGTTTTGGTTGGGTTTTTTTTTAGCTAAAACAGTAATTATTAAAAACAAATAAACAAACAAAACCACAGAGCAAGCACACAAACAAAAACTCCACCAGAACGGAGGGTAAGGACATTCCCTCTAGGTTTGAGTTAGTTATCATGGTTACACCCAGTAGGATAAAAATCATTTGAAGATTGTGTTTTGGAATCCACACATTATCCCAGAAGAGGCCCAGTGCAGAATTAAAACGAAACAAAAAACAAAACAAAAACCACACGAAGTCAGCTGAGAAATAATCCAGAGTTTTCAAATGCTTCTGGAGACGCTGCAGGTAGCAGAGGTAACAGAGACAGACTGTCTGTCTGCAGGTAAGAGTCCCAGAGACACTCAACCCGTACGCGGAGCTGGGCAGTTTTGAAAAAATTAAGCCTACAACTCCTCAGAAACAGTGAGCCTCAAAGAATTTTAACATCTAGCCCACATTTTTCTCTTTGGGGTTTCTAACTATTGTGAGCAGTACAACACACGTCAGCAGGCAGCTGTCTGTAACATCCCATTGATTTCTCCCCAGTCACCCTGCACAGCAGTCCCAGCCATAATCAGAGCGAGCAAGCTCTGCCCAGCCCCCTTTGAAGGATTATCGATTGGTAGAGGGTTCTCTATTGTGTTAATTATCAGGAGGTAGATTTAAAAGGGCACTATAATTTTTCCTTGACTGATGAATGCTCCAGGATGGGATCATTCAGCCCCTTTGAAAAGCCTCAGGCACTATGAAGTGTACCAAGTACGAATACATGGTGGATAGAGGCATGCACAAAATAAGTCATTTCATTGTCACTTTTGGTGACGTGATTATAGGCTTGTACAGAAGTGAATGAAACCTGAACAACAAAATGTCCCTGACAACAGCATTCTGGCCAGCAACTGGCAAATACAAGAGCTGGAATATTTAATCTTGCACGCAGACAGCCTGAACATCAAATATAAAATGACTAATGAACAAGTAAAGGTTGCAGCTCATCTGAAAATTATACATGATAATAAGATAAAATATGTGCACGCATGACTTCGTAGCTACAGGCAGGATCAGATGCAAGCTGAATATACTGAGAACCATTGCAACGTGGGAATGTTTGTCTCCCACAACACTGAGAGCAGTCACTGCCTTTAAGTGACACCGATGACGCTGCAGAAATGTCCATGCAAGGCTGCGCTTCCCAGAATTATGCAGCACTGATTTTCTTCAGCTCTTCCAAGGCACGCCCCCATGACAGTAAGGTGTGTATACATTGCCAGACCTTTGTCATGTCCGTAGAAAACTCAAAGAATGCAAGAAGGGATCCCACCAAATGCTTGACTCAACTGAAGTTCATATAACCAAGGTTCCAACATAAACTGCAACTAAAACCCCTTGGATAGATACAAAATGAACTCAGTAGAAAACATGGAAGAGAGCGAACAAGGGGAAAGGGTGGCCAAAGCCGAGTAGCATGCCTGCCTTCCAGATAATGCTTCCAGAAAGCAACAAGCTGTGCAGCCATCTGATGGGAGCAATGGATCAGCTTTCTGCCAGAGCCCATTAACAATATTCCCCTTGTTTGTCAAAAGGGTTTGAAGTCGTTAGGGCAAATTACTCAGAAAGCAAACATGTTTGTGCTTTGCCAAACATAGTTAGGACACCATATTCTAACAAAGTATGTGTCTTATCATGTAAGATTCAAAGCCTTTGTGGAGGAACACGCGGCAACGTCTTTGTAAGTTCCCATGCTCTTTTCTGCTTGGGCTGCAAATCTATCCCGCCAGGCAGCAGTGAAGGAACCAAAACACAAAGGCATGGTTTTCAAGCGTGAAACTCATACCAAAGCCTGTCAGTCCAGAGAAGTCAGAGCCTGCTCTGTGTTACACCGCCAGAACTGCTCTGAAGCCCATGACCTTGTGTCCCTGCACAGGGGAGCAGAATTTTTTAAAGAACCTCCTGTAGGTAATTCCCTGAATGCACTTGTTTTCCCAGGCTTTAATACACTCTTTACTCCTCAACAGACCTTTTTGCAACACTAACTCTAAATCTTAATTACTCCCTTAACTGGAAAAACTTCAGAAACACTTTAAAGTGCCTGGTCAGAAAGAGAGTATCTCATCCACCATACTGAAGTAGTGATGCTAGGATAGCAAGCGGCAATTTCCTCCTGGTAACTTTTGCGCTCTTGTACCCTCTAAATAATGCAACATTACCAGAATTTGCCAAAAATACAGATCAGCAAGCTCAAAATCCTAGGTAAAGACCATTACTAGTATAATGCGCTCTCTGCAAGGAAATAGACAACCATAAGAAGACTACTATGAGTTGCCCCCTCTATCTCAAATCAGGCTACAGGCTTTGGGAAATTTGGGGAAAATTCTGTTCAAGTTCATCGCTTGAACTCTCTCTAAGCCTGCGGCAGTGATGGTTATCAGCTTTTCAGCAACACAAAGCCAGCACACAGAACAGAAAAAGCCCCCGGCAGACTTGTGGGAGGGAACTACATCTCACAAGTTCTTTTCTGTTAAGGACACATTTCATGCAATCAGCCATTAAGTACATTTCGAAGAATCCTAGAATCATAGACTCACCAAGGTTGGAAAACACCTTAAGATCACCGAGTCCAGCCATTAACCTACTCTACCAAGTTCACCACTAAGCCCTATCCCCAAGCACCACATCCATACATCTTTTAA
>JANHFX010010546.1:66157-89631 GCA_027560015.1 Chloroceryle amazona
TTATTCCTTTTCTCTTCCCTTTGGGGAGGGAGGGGGGTTAACAGAGAGCGTCTGTTGGGTCTTAGGGGCTGCCCTGATCCTAAACCATGACACTCCTGTAATTCATTTACTCAGTTTCTTTTTATCTTGCATCCTATGCCTGTCTATTATCTCAGAGCCCCTTAGATACATCTGGTATAACAAGAGTTCCTATTAATGGTCATAAGAAAATACTTGTATCTTGAATATTATGCAATTTGTTTTAGTAAATTGCTATTTATGGTTCAGCTAGAATTGCCAGAAGTATACGTGGTGCCACTGAAAGAAAGCTGTGCTTCATCCTCCAAATACACACACTGTCACCAAGGCTTCATCAAAGAAATTCTGTGGTACTTCTGAGTTATGTTTAAATTCAAAATTGTGAAGTGAGACTGATTCTGAACAACTGACAAAAGACAAAGGCAACTTTTATGTACTGTAATCTCTCAGGACTATTAAATCCAGTAGTGTCTATAAATTAGAGAGCCAAAGAAGACACCATGACAAAACTGAGACGTTTGTTTCCAGAGAAGCCCTAAGAATGCTATAAAACTTCCTTCAGTTGCCATTCATAATTTGGGATGCTATGAAATGTACAACATTATGGTGCACACACTGTGACTGTTAAACATGAGGCAAAACAGCCAAGGTTTTAAGAACGACTTTGCATTCTTCTGAATGCACTCCCCCAGCAGGCCCGGCAAGTCCCATGGCTCCAGTGTGCATGGGGACGGAGTTGGGGCGGGCAGCATCGCTCGAGTCAAGGGACAGTGAATAGGTCCCTCATGACATCCAGCACTCTGCCACTTTGGAGCATCCTTTCACATCTCTATTACTTCTCTCCAGCCCCATTCTGTTCACAGCCAAACACCAAAATTTGACCAAGAGGCAATGACAAGATGGAAAATAGGTCACAAGGCTCCACAAACCGCTTCACAAACCACTCCCCTCTCCACTGCCTTCTCTCAATGCTGCATTTCCAGCTTTTCTTGCAGATGGCATCTTTAGAACACCCAATGGGACAAGACACATAAAATTTCAATTACATAGAATGGAAAATGAATAAGTTTCCAGTTGGGTAAGTGCAGCCTGAAATAGGCAGTGTCAGAAAAAGATTCCAAGCTACCCAGACTTGAGTCCTGTTCCCCTTCCTTTCAGAGCGTAGCGCTTCTTTGTCCAATCATCTTGAGTAGGGAAGTCCTATGGACTTAAGTGTTTACCAGCAGAAAAAATACTGCTAAACTGGTCCTTAGCCTCTACTATAGAGACTAAAAAATAAGCTATCATTGTGGTTTATAGTGTTCCGTGCCACCTGAGAGTACAATAAATTTAAAAAAACAAAAGCAGAGAAGAGGAACCAAGATCCGCTTGAATCAACTCCCTGTTTTGTGGAATACTGCAGCAAATTTACTCTCCCCTATGAGACTTGTGCCTACAGGAACTCAACCTAAATAATCTTTCAGAACAAAAGCAAATATGCTCTCTATCTGAGATATGACTATAAATCAGTAGTATAATAATTTATGTCATCGGTGATGCAGTGACACAGCAGACGAAAATATTTCCATGAATTTTGACAAGTCCCCGTTCATCAGATTTCTGCTAAAGCAGCTATTTTTGCAAGTAAAATCTCTCCCAGAAGTTGTAACAATAACTATTTATAAACATCTGAATGTAATCAAAATACCTCCCTTAGCATTATTAATTGCACTGCAGTTAGTACAATTATTTCCATTTTACATACACAGGCAAACTTCAGCCAGGTTCAAACCTCAGCATGAGGTCATGAGGGAGGTCACTGACTAAGCCCCCAGTCCCAGGTCTTCATCAGGCCGACTACAACTCCCACTTGAATTTGATTTTTATGTTCAGAATAAGTAGAAATAACAGGAAAAAAAACAGTATTTACATGGCAGGCTAAACAAAAGCCAAAAAAACACCCCAGGTAAGCAGAAGCACATACATTATGCAACACTACTCTAAACCAAAATCATTTTGTACAATAAAATCCTTGAAGGTGCTAAAATTTCCCAGGCAAAATGACTAGCAAGTGAAAGAACTCAGATCCTACGCAAGACTTCAGAAAAGCCCTACTGCATTCAAAGGGACAAATGAAATTCCTTTTTCATCACTGCAAAGATGACTCATTTACGGGAGGATCTCAACCCCACATCCATGGGAAGCAGCTGTCCAATTCACGAAATATTTGGTTATTCTTATCCATTCTCTACAAGCCGGCTCCAGCACCCACTGAAGTCCAGCCGATCTTTGCCTGTGAATTGCAGCAGGATGGGTTTATCCCTGGCCAGGTGGCCCTCTCTCCACCACTGCTCCGGCTCCCTCTTGCTCAAAAGGACTGGTCAAGGACAATCAATACTCAAAGGAGGCAAACCCTGTGGCAGTTCTGTCAGCCAGCTCCTCTACAACCCACAGCCTCTTCGATCTGTGCCCAGGCATCCTCAGCCCTTCTGGAAGCACTGGGGGCCATCAACATTTTTATGTGGACGTTTCCAACACACAGGGTTTTACTTTCCTTTTTTTCTTCCACATTACACGTACTACTTCTAAAAGCATATTTGAAACGAGAGAATCTTCCCCCCCTTACTGAAGCTCCCTCCATAAGCTACGAAGCACAAACTCCTCCCAAGGAAGAGCCAGTCAGTTCTAGCACACTGCGGGGAAGACCCTCAGTTTTCTAATGTGGCCTATTCTCTGTCGAAGAATAGGAGAAGGTGCAAGAAAGCAAAGCTTTAAGTAAAAATTGGAAGTATGTTAGCCTGACACTGAATAGCTAATTCTAAAGTATTTGGGGGGTGGGTTTTTTCTTTCACTTGGAGTGAAAATGTTGCAAATAGAAAACCAAAACTCCTCCTCCCTGACTCTGAAAGGAAAAAGGCCACGGCTTCAATTGCTTCGGAGTATGAGGACGATATTCCACCTCTCATAATGCTGAATGCTTAAGTAGCTTTTTCCAAATCTCTGCAAAGTCAAGTTTTCACTCTCCATGGTAGAAATTCTGTTTGTGGAAGGGCTAAACAAGACCCTGACCTACTTATTTAACATGATGCCATTGGGACAGAAGCTTGTGCACAATTTCTTAATTGCTTTTTTGCAATGACTCAGATGCTTTTCCAATATTTCTTAGCTGGACACTTCAACCATTCCATGGCTCCTTTGAGTATTCACCTCCATTGAAAAGGACTAAATGTATTATTTTAAAAAATTAGTACAATCATTTCTATATATTAGAACATACACGTGTCCCTTGCAGGATGGTTTCTGTAGAAATACTCCGTGACAAACAAAACCTATAAACACACAACAAAGCTCTTCTTCCTGCTTCGTCAGTGACCACCACCTGACACCGCATTATCTTTGCACAGTGAAGATCTATCTATTTTTAGGTACACAAATATCCTCGGTAAAGCCACAGACGCCCTAAAGCAGCATTTGGGAAGTGAAGATTTTTGCTCATTCTCTGATCCTATTTCTCACTGGCAATAGGGGTCTCCCACTGCCACAAAGCCCCGAGGACTTTAAGTACCTGCAAGTTTCTTTATTAACAGTCTTAAGGAATTCAAGATATAAGAGACTACCACTTGAAGCTTTCTACTTCTCTAATCATTTTAATCATTGTCTTTAGAACATTACTAAATTTAGAAATGGTTTCAGAACACCAAAGCTCTCCTCGTGACAATAACAGTGATTTGAAGAGGGCAGGTCATAGAACAGAAGATCATTTTGGTCCTCAAGGTATATTTGCTCAACATTATTTACCACCATAAATAATCTCTCTACCACAAAGCCATATTACAGAAATTGAACAAATGCTCAGAAATTCCATTTGAAAATATAAAGCATTAAGATGGTTATGTAATATAAAATGAATTATCTCCTGGTTGAAATATGCTGGAAAAAAATCCCAAATCTCTTGAAATCATTAGGAAATTTTTCAGGGATTTCAGTGGGTTAGGATTATACTCAATGTTGTTACAAAGGCAAGTGTTCTTTTGCAACCTGCATTTACAGTTCCTATCTCCAAATTATCCTCATTCATCTCAAAAACCTTCCCCAGAAGGAGGCTGGTTCCTC
Source organism: Chloroceryle amazona (assembly GCA_027560015.1). NCBI lineage: Eukaryota > Metazoa > Chordata > Aves > Coraciiformes > Cerylidae > Chloroceryle > Chloroceryle amazona. The sequence continues at coordinate 70,268 of JANHFX010010546.1, forward strand.
TCTGGTGTTCCGTTTTCATAACATGAAGTTTGCATATTAAAGTTGGTTTGACCAGCTACATTAAAAAAGGATCAGCTCCCACTTGCTGTATTTCAGGCTCCTGGACCAATGACTGTTAGTACATCTATGTATAGACTACAAAATAATGATGGCTTATTGCTCAAATAAAGGAATGTGCACTGCTAAATCCACACTGAAGAGAGCTAAAGAGAACACTGATGTTAATTAGCCATTTCTACTACCTACATGTTCATAAAGTGAAGGAATACCTTGGTTCCTCCTAAAGCTGCCTGAGAGAATTTCCTTTCCTCCCTTCCTTCATTTTTATGAAGTTACCAAGCACTGCTAAGAGCAAATAATGCGCTACAGTTTACATCAGAGCACCGTACCAAGAGTTAAAAATAAATCCTCGGTGGAACTCAGAGCTCCACGGGAGCCCGCAGCCCTGCACCAGCAGCACTGGCACCTCCCCTCTGCCAATCCCCGACTCCTATTATCTGCACTCCTTCCGTAACTGCTTTGCCATCGCAGTGCCCCACCACAGGCACGGGGAGGATAAGCGAACACTAAACCCAGCAGGTCAGGGGCTAGGCTTCCGGAGCAACACGGGGAAGATGGCCAAGCACGTACTTCCTGCAGCCCGGGAGAACTCATGCTGCAATGCAGAGCTACTCACTCTCTGCATGGCTATCAATTATTTCTGATTTCACTTGTTTGGGAAACGACTCGCCAGGCTAAGGCCACGCGCTACTTCGGGAAAAACAGCTCTATTAAAGCATATATTGCTGGGGCCTGCATCTCAGGAAAGAGAAGTTAGTAAATAAATTATTACCAAAGAAGTGCCCGGGTGGTTTATCTGCCTTTCAGACAATGCCACAGGTTTTGTGGTGTTCCCGTGATTACCAAGAAAAAGAACTAAAACACAACTTGGGGAATTTTTCTCCATCCTAAAAAGAACCCAGATGCGGTGGTCGTTTGCTGGAGATGCCGCTTGCCAAGGCCGAGCAGCACAGCCAGCGTGGGTGCGGTGCCAGTGGGTGAAGGCTGCCTTCTCCACAGAACACCCGGCAGCAGCATTCAGAATATACCACATAATTCATCTAGTTGCTATGGAGTCTCCAAGCATTTCTTCAGAAAAAAATTTCCTGCTATACATCAGTTGCTATTGCCGCTGACCAGTCAAAATAACAACTTACTACTTTTTTTTAATCTAATTCAATTTTTTTTATCTCCAGCAAATGCCATTTTGCAAAATGATTCCATAATCCTTAAAGCCAAGGCTGCTTTGCACACAGCAGCTTGGCTGGTCGACTAAGGCTCACATCAGCGGTTTAAATTTTACTGAACCACTCCTGCAAAGTCGCGTCACTCTGCTGAAACACTTTCAAAATGTATCTCTCCAGACATACTTTTTTTCCATGAGCGAAAGAAATAGGCACCATTTGGGAAATTACTTATTTTTTATTTTGGTGTTACATTAAGATTCCTGGTTCTTTCTCATTAGGTGCAAGATTGCAAGTCTTATAATGAGACAGATGAAGAACCTGACTTCAATAACCTCTTTGCAGCAGTGAGTGGACAGGACATTATAATATTAGACCCATGGAGCCCCTGCACAAAGGCTAAACCTGAGATAAATCACACTGCTGCCGGGCTTAACAACGTGGAATTGGCTCTACCTGGCCTGGAAAGACGGGTGACAGCAACGACTCCTTTCCCCCCAGCAGCAATGATGGCCAACATCGCAACCATCAGCAAAAATGGAGGGAACCTGCTGAGCAAAACTATCCTCTGTTCGCTGATGGGGGCCTGAAGTTCTGCTGTTCGGTAAATCTTAGCTATGCCTCCTATTGCGACAGTACCAACGGTTTTATCAACACGGTATGTGTCATTTCCTCCCTCTCTGCTGCTCTGCTGCCTTGAAAAAAAAATGAAGCAGGGGAGTAAGAAGGCTCAGCCAACAAGGTCCTGACTAAATCATGGCCTGAGCAGGGAGACACTAACCAGCTTTTATATGTTCAGGTCTCCTGTTGCATTGTCAGCTTCACTGGTTTTCAGCAGTGATGTGCCTTTGTTAGACATCTTGACATAGCAGAAGAAAGAAATGGTAAATAATTTAAAATAAGATTAAATTATTAAACCTAAAACAGCTTAGAAAGGCTCATAATTACGGTTCTATAGGCTGAAATAATTTTCAACCAGCCTGGGGAAATAAAAGCTACAGCCATTTTGAGTGAGCGACGCTTCTCAGCATTAGCTTTAGTTTACATACAGAAATAGAGAATGCAGATCTAAATTACCAGGGAGAAAGAAATCCACACCCTTCCTCAGGTCATGCACATTATTAGCATCACATAGCATCACACTGATATTTTCTAAATGTAAAACACCCCAAGTTTTTCATTACCTAATCCAGCCGTATCTTTTGTAGACAATTAGTCTCAGTGGACTTTTCCAGTGCACATGCAAACAAGGGAACTTTTTTATTCTAGCCTTACTTCCCTTCCCCTTTCTCTTTCTGTTCTTACTTTCTCTGGCTCAAAATGGAGAGTCCACAACACTATGCCCAGCAGCTACAGTGGGAATTTTGCTAGAGAACGAGCAGCTGACCTTAAATAGAATGTGTACGCTAAAACCTAGGGAGGCTCAGTTCCCTAAAACTCTCTTTTCCAAAGCCCTAAGGAGCTAATAAACATGCTGCTGTTTGAACAGGTTCACATGCTCATTTCTTCATTAGTATCAGCAAATAGATAGTTAATTACAGACATTTAATTTCAGCCTTTGTCTTCAGTCACTTGTAAAAGGGCAGGTAGCAATTCACCTGCATCGATCCTTCTGTGGAAGGTCTCGGTACAGGACCGAGTGCTAACACGGTTTTGAAGCAATCCCTGAAAAGCTATCAGCAAAACACTAAACCTTTTTCCCATATAGGGAACTTTCATAAATAATTACCCAGACAAAACCCTTGAACAGTGCCAACGTGTTGGCTCTGTACAAGATGCTAATGCTGGGAACCATCTGAAATTCACTTAATTGTATTTGTCAGATTTCAGTAATTCATATTATATGCTCCAATACTGCCTAGAATTGTGGAACAGAGTGGAGTACCTATTCCTGCTTCCAACGGGACAGCATCCACAAAAGGAATTGCTTGGGATCGATGCGGACAACAGGAATTATTTTTTAAAGAAAACTGGAAGTAACACCTCCATTCTCAAAGAGTAATGCACAAGATATTTCGTGAGCATAGAAAGTCGTGTCAATAAAGTACGGAAAACCATTTTACTATCCGCTGTAGTATTCTGCTAAAATTCTGAGGAAGAAAAAAAACATTAAATTTGTATAAAACCGGTGACAAGCTCACAAAGATGCAAAAAAACCCAATCCTAAAAACTAGAAGCAGCTTCAAGAACTTAAACACCTTTTTCTTCGGGCAAGAATAGATCAAAGAATTTTCATCACACCTGAAAAATACTACAGGCCTGATGGGGTTGACATACAACTGACAACTCTCTCTGACATCAGGGGATCTTTCCCTAAATAAAGACGGGTGCAGGTCTCTAATCTGGAACGTGCTCTTTATCTTGATATATCTGTATCCGTTTTGTTTAGTTCTATTCTTCACATTATCTTCAGCGTGACCCTGTATGACTAATGAAGATTGCTTCCTAAATTTGTATTTTCGTATTTGAATATGCCCAGGGCTGGAAGGGATGACTGCCAGGCACCTCATCAACCTCCCAGTTACACAATAACTTGCTTGCAAGGCACTAGCACTAAAGTAGCTTTAAAACTGCTTTCCAGTCACCAAACGAGTGTTAAGTATCGGACAGAATCCCAAACTGTACATCAAGCGCTTCCTGCCCTCTTCACTGTGTTGACTGAATTCAAACAGACACCCGATCAGGAAATAAGTATTCATAAAAGCACACGTGTTTAAATTCTGAAACAATACTAATGTCTGTGTTTGCAAAGAAAAGGCCACCAAACAATTTCTTCCACAGGGCAGATGGAGCCTGCGATGCTTCCCACATTCCTGATCCCCAGAAACACGCTCCAGTCGGGGCCCGTTCTTTGCTGGAGAGGGCATCATCTCAGGGCAAGAGCCATCGCCTGGCTGGCAATAACCCCGCTATACAGCACAAGGCCGTACTCGCAGCTTCCACGCTCTCGATAGGCTATACGTTGGCAAATCTACACACCAGGGCACGGCTCCAAGTCTGGCCGTTAAAGTTTGATCTCTCGATGCTCGTATGCCGCTGTTACTTCAGGTGCCAAACTTTCCCCAGGAGCTCAATGGAAAAGCCTGAGGGACTAAACTACAGAAGCCAGATTCCTAAAAGCTCGACGTGTGACAGTTTAACATCTGACATCTACATTTACTTTTCCAGCTCTTGACCTCCATTTGTAAAATTTTCCTTTAAACATTTTTTTTTCTTAATTTCTTAACACAAAAGTGCCCAAACAATATAACAATTCTTCCAGTGGTGTAGAAAATGTCACAGAAAATGTGAAGGACACAGCAAGACATTTTATGAGAAGGTAAAGAAAACTAAACAAAAAGCCACCACAGCTTCTCATGGATAAACTTTCTTTCGACATGTAAATGCTCTCTCAATTTTTATAATCATTCATAGTTCTTGATGAATAGGATTCACACTCGCTAAATTTGTAGCGACCAGGCACGGTGGAGTCACCATAGGCAGGTGCTGGCATTTCTCCTCGCTCTTTTTCAAGTTCAGAAAAAGTGCTTTTTCCTGGAATGTATGGAGGAAGAGATGAAAACGTGGTCATTTGGGACACTTCCCTAACTTTATAGAAACAATCACATTAAGAGTCAATCCAGCCATAAAATCCATCACATTGGCTCGCACCCAGGAAGCTTTACAGTGCAAAAGGTTTGTGCATGTTTTTGTTTTCCTCCTCTGTGTACAGGATCTAACACAACGGAGCTGTCAGCCTGATGGTGTGTCTCCATCGGGGGAAGGAGGTGGGAGGAAGAAGTGAAGAGATACATACACGTATCTGTATAGCTGTCCTCGCACAGCTAGGTGAGCTGGCTCACCACTCCAGCTACCAGCAAGGAGTGGTGCCAACCAGTAGCAGCTCTGGAGGCCCCAGTAAGCCAGCTGTCCCCCGGCACAAGCATGCTTCTCTTCACTAAATACACAAGAAGCAATCATCATCGCTACCTTCATTTCATTATACCCTTCTACTGACCCACCCCACAATCCCACCTGTTAAGACAATATTTTCCCCAGTATTGCAGGTCTGGATTAGTTCAAAACAAAGATGAGAAGAGGAATGTTTAGCCAAGAGAGCAAAACCACACTCAGGTAAATAATCTGGCTTTTGTAATACTGTCCACACGTGATTTTTTAAGACCAAATAAATATTGCCTTTCAAAAATTACCACAGAAATTAAATTTTCAAAGCACACAGAAATCACGGTGTGGTTAGACAACAATATAAAGGTGAGCAAATTTAAACTTGTACTAGAGATTGCTCCTCTCCCATCAGAACTAGCAGAATTGGAGATCAACAGTCTTTACTACAACCCCTGAGCTGCCTTATTTCAGAAGATTGTGCATTTGTTCCCAGTTTAGTCATGGCAAGCAGTGTGAACATCTCAAAGAAGGCTAAAGAAATCATGACACGTGGCACTGTGGCAACATCCTGTATCTGCAGAAAGGTGAACAGACCATAATCAGCCATCATTTTAGACCCCCAGTAGGTTTACCTCATTCAGATTAAACCCACAGTGAACTTAGTAGCCAGCTCGCCCAAGAAAGACATACTGAAGGGGCCGTGCTTGCTGAAGGCAGCGCAAGTGCCTGCACAGCCGCCTATTTACAAGCTTCAGCAGTGTTCACGCACACGCACATCACCCATCAGACAGGACACCTAGGAACTGAAGCGGCAAATGCCAAACTACTACCAAATGCAACCTCATCCAAAGAGGTGCCATTTTAAAAGGAAGCCAACAGTGAAGTATCACTTTTATGACGAGAAATATCTACATAATGAAAACAGAAGTTTGAGGCACAAGGGTTAAATGCTCAAAGGGCATCAGGAATAGGCACCACCTACACAAACACTCAGTTACGAAACACCAGAAATTTTTTTTTTCATTGCAGAAGAGGCATTTGAAACATCTAGAAATTCTAGTGAATCACAAAGACGTTTGCCAAGGCAACAAACACAACACTGAACCGATGAGACATATTCAGTGCTAAAGCAAAACCAGCAGCTTAGAGCTGCACTAAACCTCGAAAGCTTCATGTGCACAGAGGTTAAACAGCGAGAGAGCTTTTTTCTCTTCCCTAGCCCAGGACAAACTCTGTGCTCATCCTGCGGCACATTCACACCAGATGAGATACCATTTGGCATCCAGGAACCAAGGGAGGAGTGACCAAGAGTGAAGAACTACAGTTCCACATTACTCCCCCCTTGGGACACCTTTTTCTAGAACACCCAAGAACTCATTAATTCCCCCATGTCCTTCCTTTCTCACCGAAGCTTTGGCCCTTTCCAAAGGGCTGGACTTTGTGGCCACCAGCCTCAGCGCAGAGCCCACATAGCAGATGACAAACACCCACCTCCCCTGCCAAAGGTACGCTTGAATTGCAGATGGGCTTTTCCACCCAGTTCCGAGACAAATGTGACATCATTTTGTACGTGAATTTTGTACCGTGAGATTTCTTTGTTTATGAAAAAGGAGATGGCAATATGAAAAAAGGTCTGCTGTTGGAGGAAAACAAAGAGAACGCAGTGCCTGTCTTCTGCAGCCATGCGATGGAAGCCATTTACTGAGCGTTGACTCTTCGCCACACACCTGAATTCTGCTGACAGCAGCAGCTCTTTCTTTCTCCCTCCATCCCTGTCTCTCTGCAGATACTGCCGCAGATCTCTGTGAGCTTTGACAGCACTTAGGGTGTCAAGGACAGAATTCACTGAAATGCAATTGTTTCCTAATCTCTTTCGGCAAGCGAGGGTGGATATTCCAGATACTGTGGGACATTTCACGCTAAATGACGCTGAGGGATGCCATGAGGCCGGCCTTTAAAAAAGGTATAAATGTTTAAAAAACTTTGGATAACTGTGCATTTATATACTAAATAAATGCCCACTCACTGCTAGTAGAGCCCAGAGGCCCAACTCTGCCGCCGATGCTAGACGGGTAGCAGGCATCAGCTTACCATATCTGCACATTCAAAAATCAGTTTTATTTGGCAGAAAAATCAATTTTTGATAAGAGTTTTTTTCATTTGTGTTTTTCTTTTTTGTGGGTTTTCTAGAATCTTTTGAACACTTGCCACATGCAAAGACAGGAAACTGTCTGCTTTGAAAAGTACTTGAGACGGCGTGTGTGTTACATACTGCCAGGGGCTAGGAAGCTGGATTCCTAGGCTGTAATTCTGGCTTTGCTGCTGACTCAGAGAGTGACCATCATGTAATTCCACCGATTCCCTTTCCTCACTCTGCTAATGCTGAGCCATATTCAGCTAGCTCAAAAGATCCCCAGAGGCAAGTGGAGCTGGGCCTTACATATCCTGAATTTAGGTATCATGGAATTAGTCATGCCTAAATTTCAATAACATCTACATATTTTAAGCTGCTCACCCCCTCTGTTAGCACCTGGCTTTTAATGCTCCTGATTGGCTGTCCATGCAACTCCTCGGGCCACTGGAGTTTTGTTTACATACGTGTCATTAATCAGCGTGTGGTTTTCAACGGGGCGGGAAGACTGCGTCCATAATGGGAGCACTGCCTGTCTGAATGCAAGATGAGCAGAGCTGACTCTTGTCAACTAGTCTTAAAAACCAATCAAGTCAGTCTCAGAGAGAATGCAGGAGAGGGTCTTGAAATTTGTCTTCACTCTGAAAACACCCTTTTCCTATCTGGGGAGTGTGGAATCATTTGCAGCTCTTTAAAGATTAACAGAATGTCTAAGGACTGCGAAGACACCATCTGAGCAAGAATGCTGCTGACGCTGGCCCTTTTCCCAGCTCTGCTAATGGCCAGGGAGCTCTTATTGTCCAGAGCTATGTCAAGCAGCAGGCATGATGACATTTAAGAACATTCTGGTTCATTCAACATACCCAAGAAGCACAGAAGCTGCAGCCACAGTTTGTAGCGCTCCTGTCGAGGCAGATGATGACCACACTGCAAAACGACGTTAAGGAAAATACTCCTGAGAAGAGGCAAAGCCTCCTAGACCCCACACTCTGCAGCATCCTGGGAAGCTAGAAGAAGCATGGCACAGCACCAACAGATGCCCAGCATGCTGGCAGAGTGGAAGAGCTAAAGTCATGGCCCTTCGTTATTCTCTTTTGCACAAGCAGGATGTTCCGGGGTCAGAGGAGAAGTTTCTGACCCAAGGCGAGATCAGCACTTTGTGCATACATTGTGTATCGGTATACACCATATAGCCCAAGAAGGCTTTGAAAAGACAGTTCATGATACCTTACAGAAACACATTCCCCCTCACACTATCATTCCTACAGACAAAATGGATCTGTTTTACTGAAAATTACTGAAAGTTCCTGCAATGCAATAGCTTTTCATAAATCACAAAGCTGGGACCATAATCCCCATGTGTAGAAAGAGCTAAAGTGCGGATGGCAATCGAACAATTCATTTGCATTGTGTCTCTCGTGGGCCTGCACAGACGATTTGTTCATAGCTTCCATTTTCCAAGGAAGTCAACAAAAATAGAGGGCTCGGCCCCTATTAGAAGACAGCCACACTTTGCAGTAGAACAACATGGTTTTCTTCAGCAATTTAAGTGACATATAAATATGCATAACTGAGATATAGATATATCTCACGTCAACAGCTAAATACAGATATGTTATAGCTAGCGTACATTATATATGTTGTGTACATGAGCGTGTGCATACATATTCATGTACCTAATCTGCACTGCGTTATGTGTTCTGCACAGTATGAGCATGTATACACACAAACATAAACAAACTTGGACTTGTGCTGCCGCGTCTCTCGTGCCGAAGGAGCGAGGAGGAGGATGCCCAGCCTAACCCACGCCCAGCCCATCTGAAGGCAGGCTGAGGGTGCAGCCAAGCACTTGTTTATGTAACAGCAAGGTACAGCTGCAGTAAAAGGGAGGCAGGAGCGAAGGCCACCACTGAATATTAAAAAAGAAGAAACGTAAACAGCACTGAGGTATTCTCTAAGCAAAGACTATGGGTGTTTCCAGGATCCGAAACTCTGCTTAGGAGCCTGCATTGCCACACATTCTTTAGTAACAGGAATGTGGCCTGAGCCTGTCTACTTGCAGTCAGGGCTGGGCAGCACACTGGGAAAAGAGACAGCAGAAGGGGCAGTAGTAATTTTACCCTGCTCTCATGAAAATAGTTGAATGTATTCCAAATAGGAAATACATGGATGGAACAGGATACACAAAAATCAGGAAAAACAATGCACTCTGTGGTGAAGTAACTGAGATGGGTGCTAGGCAAACATGAGAAAAAAAGACCCTCCATCAAGGACATCCAGGCAGGAAATGATTTTTTTTAAAGGCTGTTTTGCAGAAAATTCCACAATCAAAAATGTAATCACAAAAACTACCTTATGCTGCAGTGTCCCATTTAGGGGATTAGGAGAGTAATCGCAATCTGCCCCAAGCAGCTCTGCCCCAGCATCCAGACACTGCATACATTAGAAATGACATCCCCCTGTTTTAATGAAGAGAATTCTAATGCACCCTAATGAACTCTGCAAAGCGAGCCTTTTAAAAGCCTGGGAGATCATATCCAAAGGTCTCAAAGGAATCAAACAGCCTCAGTGATTTTATTTAAGTCGTGCGGTTCAGAATACAAAAATCCGTAAGACTGCATGTGAAATGAATTCAACATTTCCCAGGTGTGCCAAGGGAGCAGAAGGCTTCTGAATCCCAGAGATCTGCCAAAAGGATCTGTACATTCAAATGTTACATTGCTGGATTCCAACCTCATATTTTTTTATGAGAGATCTGTGTTTACACGCAACGTAGCAGAAAAGAAAAGGACAGATCAGGTGCCTTGATATTATCCCTTCCAGAAGACATTTATAAAGAACAGACCAAAACATGGTGTCAGTGAATGAGTTAATGCATACCACAGTCTAGAGATTCTGGAGATGGGAGGAAAAAAACAGCAAGGAGGAGGCATTAACACAGACACTCCCAGTGTAATATAGTCCTAAACCTTAACAGAAGCTTCAGGGGGGTTAATATTTTCTCTAGTACTGTCTATTATTTGTGTCCTTGGAGACTACAGAGTGATCTGGCAAATAAATCATCTCTATTGATTTTTTTGGATTTTTTTTTTCCCCGAGGCAATCGGAGATGTCATTTCCCATTTCTAATACAGAGGGAAAACAATAGTTAATTATAAATTAGGAAAAAAGTCCCTAAAATCTGAAACGCCTAAATAGATACGCCCAAACAGAATCAAAGATTGCCAGCAGCAACAGCCGCAGAAAGGCAACAGATTGCAGGCTCGTGGTTCAGGCCCTAGCTAGGAAAATGCACCTGCAGTGTGCAGTGTCAGTACACTGAGCCACGGCTGCCAGCCCAGGATCCACTCCCGACACCTCACTGCTCAGCGGCTCGGCTGATACGCCCAGCACCACACACCGGGTCTGACATGCAGCATTTAGCATTGCTGGCGATGGGGCAACTGGCACAAAAGAGGGGAAATGGGGAGGAACGCTGTCGTGGAGTACAGAGATGCACCTTCATGCTGCAAAGCACAAACACAGCCACCTTCCTCGCCGGCAGCTTCTTGAATGCCTGGCTCCTGAGCAATGACACCCATCTCTAGCCCTTTTGGGGATGAAGGGAAGGTGGCAACGCTGCCGAGCCCACAGCCATCAGCACTTGCACAGTGGCTGGGCATCTGCGGACTGCCATGACCGGTAGCACCTTAATCCCACTGCAGCTGGGCTTGGTCAGGATGGGAAGGGATGCAAATGGCAAAGAGGATATGAAAGGTTAGGAAAATGAAGGGGAGGGCATTGCACACAACAAGGAACACCTGTGAAGTGCTGTGCAGGGAGAGGAAGGGTAGGGGGAGAAAGAGAGAAGGGGGCTGATTTTCCCCTCGTACCTTGCGTTTCCGATCCGCCCTAGAGATTTTCCGCTGCCTTTTTCTTTCCTTCTCAAGGTTTCTCTCCCTCTCTTCGAGTTCAGACTCTCGAACTTTTTTAATGGAAGCAGCTGCATGAGCCATTTTGGAGAGGAAAACACCAGCTCCAAGGAAGCTGTTTCCACCACACGCGGATATCCAGGTGATTTATTTTTTCCGCAAGGGCATTGGCAGTGAGCCAGAACTTCACAGTATAATCCACTCTTCCTCCTCTGGCACCCCAGAAAAGGTCACAGCTCTGCTCCAGTCTCTGCAGCACCCATAACTCGGAAGCACAAGAGCCACGTCCACAAGCAATGTGTGCAAGTGCTTGCAGCCACACACACACAGCCAGAGAGCAGCTGGCAAGTATCTGCTAGCAGGCTGAAACTGCTTCAGCTTGGCTGCAGCCGTGAGCAGAGACAGGCTTCAGACTTAGCCGGGGAGTAAAAAAAGAAAAGGGGGAAAAAAAAAAAAAAAAAAAGAAAGAAAAATCGGCCTTTAAACACCCATCACCAAATTGGAAAGGTCTTTTGGGATTCCTCCAGAGAGGCTGCGTCTTCTGACTGGGAGGAAGACTCCACTTCAGCATCACCACCGGCTGGGGGAGGAGGCAGTTCCCTTCAGTTTCTCACATCGCCTTTATGCAGGGTGAGAAGAAAATGGTGCAGTCTGACTTACTGACTTGCTGCTGCTGCAACCGTCTGTGCTGGAAGCCCAGTGTACACTTTCCTGCTCTCTTCCTCCTCCACCTCCTCCTCACAACCTTCCCTTACCACCGAGTCTGTCAACAGAAAACCAGGAGCAGAAGCTCCTGGGCTCAGAGAGACCAGGTTCAGCCTGCTCACCTGCAGGCAGCATGGAGAGCCGCCTGGAAACAGCTTTGCAATATTCGAGTCCTCATTGTGCCTTTATGCAGCCACGTGAGGCTGCATCAGGAGAGCTGCATTAAGCAGCGAACCAAACGCAGCGAGGAGGGGGCCGCCACTCAGGGAAGCACACAGCGTAATCTGGGCTCAGCCTGCCCCACTCAGCTCAACTCCATGGAAGTAAAAATAACACCCCCCCTGAGCGTGCTGCTCATTATTATTCAATGCCAAAAGGCTGCTTTCAGATGCTTCCTAAGACACCTTATGAAGCCCTGTGTTGAAAATGGACACTTATGATAGCTGTGGATAAGGAGACCAAAAGAGACATAGACAACATGCTGTTAATTAGTCTCACCCTTCTCCTCCCCAGCCCCCCAATATCATTTGGTTTGGGACATTAATTAAAGCATTCATAACAGAGACAGATGGGTCTGTCATTCCCTCGCTGCTTATCCCCCTGCTAAAACCACCATATCAAAGCTCTACTCCCGCCTCCCTGGGTAACTGTTATCACTCTTAGTGTCAAGCATTTATTCATCAATATAGGACACGTGTAGATAAAAAGAGCATTAGTCCCTGGCAGGAGAAGCTGGTAATGTTTCAACTCCCTCCACCACCACAGGTCCGGCCTCTTCCAGGCAAGTCCTCAGGGAGAGGGGGACTGCGATGCTCTGATGCAGCAGAGATGTTTGCATCACTGGCCTAGCCATCCCAGAGAAGCTAGGGAGGTGGGAGCTCACTGAGGGCTGGGCTAAAAATCAAAGAAACAGTTCTCTTAGCCAGGTTCCCCGCTGCAATATATTCCTTGACTTCAGACTGAATGGCCACTAAACTTGAGCACCATGAATTCCACTATAACACAGCACCCCCAAATCAGTAACAGATGTCCTGCTGAGCTCTTCATGTGCCAACAGCTCATAGACCAGGCCTAATCCCAACTGCACATTATTTTTTATTTTTGAACCCACAGTATTTGGCTGTTTCCAGTTCACAAAGACACAAACCATTTATTATGGCAGTTTTCGATGGCTTGTGTTTTTACTAGAAGGTTCCACTTCAGAGTATGTCACAAAGATCAAATTTTCACAGAGTACCTGTACAGAAAAACTATGAAGCGCTATAAAGGCCTCTTTAAAAACAGCATCTATTTTGTGTTTGAGTCCGTGACCTGTGCATTCAATCAAAAGTGTATTTCTCTGGCGGAAGGAGACATCAGAAGCAGGGAAGAGAGTGCCAGCCAACCCTTCTTCTGGCTCCTCTGTACACACAGACGGATTTTCTCACAGTTGTTCCCATTTATGAGAAACTAGGCTACAACAAACCTAATGGCTACAGCAGAAGCAGTAGCTGCAGCAACAGCCACCAGCAAAGCGAGACAGGTGGAGGCAGCCAAAGGGATAAAATCAAGGAGAAAACTGGATTTCTGAATAGGACTGTAGCTTGTATGACCCTCACAGGCAGCACCGCTTGTAAACCAGAGAGGAACAGCTAGCAATCAGAACTCTACCTTCCCAATACAGTGGGAAAGCATTTGTCTTCCCAACTTTTTTGTGGTATCTTCAGCAGGATATTTGAAAATACAACCAAATCACACTATACTTTAAAATCCTGGTCTCAAGATTTCCCTAAATCATGGTTCAGTGTTTCCTTAAGGCATTAAATGCTTCAATCCTGATATGAAATGCACACAATAGGGTTTGATACGCAAGAGGCTTTCTAGGATTCGTAGCTATTAAACAATTTGGTCATGTTTTGACAATTAACACGTGCAGGATCATTATCTCAGTCTCAAATAACTACTCCTTCAGAAAACTCACAAGTTAATAAAAGACTCGATGTACTCTGTAACCCATGCTATGCAAGAGAATAAGTTCATATGCTTGATTTGAACAACTGGTTCCCAGTAAGGCAAAAATAGACAGCAAATTTTCTTTTTAAGATCACTGGCAAAAAAAGAACTTTAGTTTTACGCATTCCCTGTTATGTCCCATAAGCATTTTTGCCTAACCTCAAAGAGACGTAAAACTATTTCATCATCATGTGACCAAAATAAAAAAGTCACTTTCAATAGGTTATTTTGGAAAGAACATATCCAGTCTGGGGAGAAGAACATAAAGTATGTATCACTTAATACTTGACAAGGCTAATGTCCCTGCAGGAGAGAAGTGTTCTCAGTTAAGATAGAAAGATTTTCCTAATAGAAGTAGAAAATGGCTTGTCATTGCCCTGCATAAACAGATCTTCACAAAAAAAAAAATCCTTCTGCAGACAACTGCCTGAAAATAAAGTTTTCAAGATCTGTTCAGTAAAAATGGAGACCGACCAATCTCCCCCTAAACATAGAAAATGTATTTTGAAGCTGCTGCATAAGAAAAACAGAACATGGAGTGAAATTGCCACAAACAGTGTGTAGGAGGAGAGTGGGAGAGTGGGCAGGTGCACAGTAGCATAAAAAGAACACAGCAGCAGAAAAAGGGTGGGTTTTCTCTAAAAAGCATTTGCCATCATCAGCTCTGAATGTAGAAATACATAACTCATGAGATTCAACAAATTCCCATTTGGGATCACAAACCTTCTACAGCTTCCACCTGCACCGTGCCCTGCGTGAGCTGTGAAGAGGCTCCGAGTGGCAAGCCTCACCATGAGGTGTGTGGATGCTCCTATCTTTCTGGTTTACAAATTGGCAGAAATCATTAACTTCCTGACCTGATCTCCTCATTTCACAGTCTCCAGCTTTGGTTGGTTTGACCTGACCCGCCAGCTGAGACAATAAGCTCCTCCACTGCAGTGTTTTATTAGCCATAGCTATGATCAGCACTTGCTTTTAACTGCCAGCTTTCAGGTAGGCAGGCATGATTTGCTGAGCAAATCAGCATTTTCTGTCTATAGAAACCTACTGGATGAAAATCAACAGTAATTGAGTACAAGAGGAGAGGATGTAAACAAGTGATTATCTCCCTTGAAGCATATCCACTAACAGGGGGCCATCTCATAAAGATGAGGTTCTCCACATAAATCATGTGGGCAGTGCAAAACTAAAGTTAAAACCGAGCCTGGAAACAATGCCAAAAAAGTGTGACTCAAATCTATTCTCATCATCTCCCAGAGCTAGAAAACTGGGGAGGCAGAGATGGAGTGGGAAAAGCCTTTCATGCCTGAAAGCCAGAACGGAGACTGTTCTTTCCAGTGCTAAGCTGCTAGCACAGTCAGGAAATAGGCTGGAAATCCAAATTGGTTTCAAACACCTAAAAAAGGGAAAGGGCTGTCCCAGACAATAGTTCAGTAGGGGTGAAAGCTGCGCCAATTCAGCTTTTTGTCTAGCACCGTGGAAGAGCCTTCTGGACAAGGCAGACAGCAGTTCTGTAGGGGACCGAGGTTGCCTGCAGAGGGAACTCACCTCTACCCACAAGCACAGATGTCAACCTGCCCTCTCTGCTGTTGTTCTAGCCAGGTTAATGTCAGAGGTAAGCATCCTTGTCCCTTTGGTCAGGAAACTTTTCCCTAATGCTTGCAAAAGGAGGATGGAAATGATGGGCTATTTTTGATAGGGACAGAAATATCTGGAGTGCCAGAGAAGCCTTACAATGTACTCTTTAGAACAGTTTGGATGGGTTGTATTACCACATTCAGCCATTTCAATATCTAAAGAACTACATATTGCTAGAAAAAAAAAAGGGAAAATAATCTCTCTTGTGGAAAGCAAATGCACAAAACTAACTATGGACGCGTATGCTACCTTTATAAATTGTCTCCTGTCTCAGTTACTGTTTAATCCACACTCTTTATTACTCACATACAGAAGCAATTATCCTAATTCTAAAGGTACGATCACCCTGGAAGGGAGTGAGCAATTCATCTTAAATTTTCCTGAAAGAAAAAATATTAAGGTTAAAAAAATGCTCTACACTCTCTCATGTTCCTGAATATAGAAACACAATGTGTTCCAGAAAGCTCTAGGCTGGAAATGAGTGTCACTGAACTGGTACTGGAAAGTTAATCCACAAAACTGTGTTCTAACTTTTTGCTGTATCTCGATTACATCTGTTTGTATTAATGGAAGAGAGTCAACTCAGAGGAAGAAATTAATAAAGGCAAGTTATGCCCCGTATGTTAATAGTCATAAATCAGACCGGTCTTCGTGTCTTTCCCTTCATTTCTGTTCTGCTGCCGGGCTATAATGCGCAGCACTGTCGCTTCCAGATGCCAGATGACACAGTAATATTTGCAGTCCCATACTCTCCCTTGCACAGGGCGGGTCCGGCTTGAAGGCGTTCGGTTCAACACTGACAAACTTTACATGTAAATAATAATTATGCAAGAAAAAAGATATTGCTCAGCTACCTTCCTCTTGAAAGCTACTGAAAATGCCCGTCTACTCTTACCTAATTAATTTTTCATGTATTACAGATTAAGAAACTGAGATAGTATAGTTCCCTGTCTGCTCCTAAGAACATAAGAGCAATCACTGTGGGATGAGACGAAAGCTGCCCGTCTCCAGCAGCTCCCAAAACTCAGATGCCTAGCAGAGGGTACAAGAGGGCAAACACGGATGGTATTTTCAAGCACTCTCCCAGCTTCCAGTCACTTCAGACTGGTGGCCGTCTGTGCTAGACACTTCCATTTCTGTAGTCATCCTCACAGGCTGTTCTCCAGGAGCTTGTTCAGTCTCCCTCTGAACCTTTCTGAGTTTCCAGCATCCACAGCATATTAAGGCAGAGGTCTGCAGCTTAACTACACATTCCAAGTACCATTGTCACAGGCAAGCGCTTACAAACCAGCAAAGGCAACAAGATAAAATAATTGCCGCTTTCAAATCATAGAAGTCCTTGCCATCATCCTCTATTAGTGTGCAGCCTGTGCCATGACAAAGCAACGCTCTGCACACACCACAAAGAGGATTTAGAAAAGCCCTGCAGAGACTGATGCCTCCAGTTTAAATAAATATCCCAAATACGAAGTAAGAGACATTCCAGCTGTCAAAGTTGGCAATTCAAGAAGACTACTTTTGTCATTGGAATCCTAAATAAACTAGAGGTAGACTTTTCTGATGACAGTTAAATTGCATTAATTCTAAATATCGCTCATCTTATTTTAGTTTTCATATTGATTGAGGATATTGACGTCACATTCTACTTTAGAGAAGTCAAACGGGGCCTGACCCAAGAGCTCACTAAGGGCAACAGCAGAAATTTTATTGATTTAAATGCATTTTGGATCAGAATCACAATCATTTAATTCCACAGTGCAATGTGCTTTCTCATCTTCCTTCCTTCCTGGCCAGGCCTCCCTGCCCTGCCTCTTTGGTTACTGTGTTCAGTTTTGATCTTGCAGGGACAGGAGCTGCTATTACTGCAAAGAAGGAGCCACGGGAGCATTCTGAAGGTGTTGCAGATCTGCTGCATTTAATTCCCAAGACACACACCTACCTCCTCTGTGGGACTGGCTGTATCTCTCTAGCTAGAAGACAAGAAAGCCAAAGGGAGTGGCTAAGACTTCAGAGCTTTTGATTTTTATTATTACAAGAAGTGGTTTGGGTTTTGGTTTGTTTGTTTGTTTAAGAGGGGGTGGGGTGTGTTTGTTTGTTTGGTTTTGCTGGAATGCCCTCGCATATAATGAACTGGCCTGTTCTCAGAAGCCTTTTGCCCACCCTTTTTTCTGAGCATTCGCATCACAGTAAGATACTGCTGACCCACATTAGCTCTGAGAGGTAGGGTAGATTTCAAACTCAAGGGCAATTATCCAAGAAAAAGTCACAGAAAGCAGTTATACACCAAAAGGTACGTGCATATATTTCACTTGTGCTCCTGCCAGATCAATCCTATCACTTATGATTCAAAAGTCCTATTAGTTGTTTTCCCAGAAACCAGGAGTCATTCCAGTGAGCTGTCTGCAGAGTCAAAAGGGAGGCTCCTTATTCTAACCCCACCGACTTATCTAATGGAATCGTTTGTTACATTCAGAAATGATCCTGTTGCAATACTGTCCCTGGACTACAGTTTTGTATGGAGTATAACCACTTCAGCAGGAACATTTGTTGAGCTGGAAACAATTCTCTTGTCTCAAAGCTAAGTGCTTCTGGGTGATGTAAATAAAAATAACTTCACAAATGATAAGGATAGGAAAAATAATTACACCTGAGCAACAAGAACATACAACAGGAAAACTGACTTGGTTGCCACTGTGTTGGAAGCCTATAAGCCAGTGTGACCCAGATGTCATCCACTTTAAATCCTTTCAGTTGCAACCTAGATGCTGCACATAAGCAGCTCTGCTTAAGCACCCTCGCTGGTACACAGTGAAATTGCCTGCACTTCAGTGTCGCACCTGCTCACAGAGTCACATTTCAATGGGCCCTATCCACCTGCAACTCAACATGTACATAGCCATAGGTATCAAAACAAAGGCTTGAGTGATGACTACTTATGCAGATGTGACCGCATATGTACTGGAGCGTGTAGCAGTCTGGCCCACAGAATGAGCCTTCCAAAATTAAAGTTGACCCACAAAATAAACAATTGTCTTCCACAGTTTGTTTCAGTTCGCACAGTACAGAAGAAGAGTATGACCAAATGATGCCACATTATATTTCTGTCTACTATTTATATGCTACTTAAAATGGCATTTCTATCACTGACATACCATCAGGACTAACGGCATGGTTAGACTTCACCAAATCCACCCGTAATCAGGCTTGGGGCCTGAACATTTCAGCCACAATAGCAGATATCAAAAGATAAAAGCTAGATAATGCATTCCTTAATTGAATAGTTATGGCAAAGAGGTGTACCATTTAAGATGGATTTCGAGCACATTTTCCCACTGCTTATTACAAGAGAAGACCTGCGCAATACTTGTTTATAAAGACACGGGATCAAAGATTGTATTAAGGATTGTCAGAGAGCTCTTGGAGACTATTTTTAGACTTTCTGCAAATTAACAACCATATTAGAAACACACTGACACATTAAGCCCTTCTTTTAAGCTAGATGTTTTCAGCTTCTCCTCAAAAAAGAAGGTTGAGATTCCTTTCCTTTTGGAGTCTCTCCCCCACCCAAATAACTTCGGAGACCCCGATGTTTGACCAAACCAATATACAGAATAGCATCAGAACCTGTGATGGACTGAATTCCTCCAGCCTACAGACAGACTGTGCCTGTACCACACGTTTATTGGGCAAGGACAGGAAAAGGAAGGGCGGGATTTACCACAGGGCGAATCCCAAGGAGCAGAGCTTCCTGCAGCTCGCTGGAGCACCCTGGAGAGCACCCAGAGCACCCTGGAGAGCGCCCGGCCGCCTCCCGCGCGGCCAGGGCTGCTCGCAGCCTTTCCACCCGAGGGGGCGAGGAGCAACGAGCCGTGCAGAAAA
>JANHFX010010546.1:89731-115478 GCA_027560015.1 Chloroceryle amazona
ATCACTGGGAGCACTTAATTTATTTAGCAGACATCCCCCCACCAAAGAGCTGGGAACCGTTTGGGACGCGGTCTGGTCCCCTCCGCACCTGTGTGCTTGGGTGTGTTTAGAACGGCTGCCCAGCTGTTCCTTCTGGGATCCGAGGCGGGCCCAGCGGCCCCCGGCGGGGCCGGTGCAGGGCAGTGCCGCGGTCTAACAGCCCGAGCTGCCGCTGCAAGGGCGGCGAGACCCTCGGAGACGACGAGGAACCTTCACGTTTCTAATGAGCTATTTCACCAGTGCCAAATGCTCGATCTTGAAAACAGATAATAAACTCGGACCAAAACCCTAAGTGTAGACAGCTGAAAAGTCCAAAGTTTCCAAACTGAAGAAAGCCGCACCCGATTGCTGCGGCCTGCGCTTGTTGCCGGGGAAAGGCGAATCCCAGCGCGGCTGCCCGGGGCCCTCAGCGGCACGGGATCGCCCTCTTCTGGCCCAGGGACGCCAAGGCAGCGGTGGACTCATTTCGAGGCAAGTTCTTTCAGCGGCGGAGCAGCTCAATCACCAAGTTTGGGGCTGGCTAAAACGCAGCGTTGCTCTAGGTGCAAAGGCTGCAGTAGGCGCCGGCGGTCACGTCAGTATTTAGTCTGTTCGGGACGACACAGTAACCTTTACCCGTAGCCAGATTTCCCCGTGTAACCTTCTGACAGCTCTGTTTGCCGAGGGTGGCTGGATAGGGCTTAATTAATGAGCCAGTTAATTCCCCTGTGGTAAGGTCCTGCTCTAAACAAGATGAAATGCACTGACGCTGATTACAAAGAGGCGGTAAAGGACTAGCTCCATGAGAGAAAGGTCCTCCAGTACAGAGTCTGCCTCCATCCCACTGTCCTATGACCAGTTAGGATCAGGTAGGCCAGGATATCGCAGAATATGATGCTCCCTGTGTCACACACGCCCTGAAATCCTTGGTGGTATCCTGCTGGAGAACTTACCCGTACAGCAGCCGAGAAGATCCGAATGCCCCCCAAGGGCATTCTCTGCGTGACAGATAAATGCAGAAAGCCAGGGCTAAAGACCAAACCCAGTGACAGGCCTCTGGCCAGGTGTAACCTACTGCTGAGGAGCCCTGCCTCGTGAGCCTCTGCTGGTCTTGGATTAACAGTTTGCATTTTTCAGTAAGCATCTGCCAGGTGACCTTTTAAAAGCACTTCATAACCTACTACAAATATCTTTCCTAAATAATATCCATTTTAAAACGGTCATCTTTGAGTCAGCCAGACACACATTCCTCAGAAACTACAGATGTAGTTTATTGTCCCTCTGTGACTTCAAAATGTAAGGTAGGTATCTCCCTTTCAACACACTAGCCATTTGCTTTGTCCTTCCTAAAAGAAATACTGTAATATCATTTTTAATTTTTAACTTCCAGGCCCCCACTTATGGAATTGTATAATGAAAAACTCCTCAAAGACACAAAAAAGGGAAAGGAATAATTTCTGAAAAGCACTTTGTGACTCCTTGGGAGCCTTGGGAATAGAGATCTTACAAAAAAGGAGCTGTCTGAACCCCCTGCCCAGACAATCTCTTGCTATGATAGAGATATGGAAATGCGTTGCAGAGATGATTACCAAACAGCGTAGCCTTGCAAAACTTTGCTGTAATTTGACATGCCTGAGGTAATTGGAAGCGTTTCTGCAGCTCAGCTCAGTTCATCAAATGATCCCCCTTGACCACTGCTACATAAGTAGCAATTTTACATTTCACCAAGGCATTAAAAAGGATGAATAAAGAATATGGTAATTCAGCCACTTCCTCGACCTTCCTCTGAGAGCCAGAAAGGTAATGCTCTTGCTTTGAGCCCTGGAAGTTTGCAACATGTAGAACAACATACTCCCAGAAGCACTCACAGCTGCTTCTTTGAAATTCAAACATCTGTCTGATCGCAGTTAAGTTGGTAGTGAACTGCGGTTGGAATGGACTAGAAAAATTTGGGCAAAAATCTGAGCAGAACGGACCCTCAGCTGCCAAACCAGCTCAATCTGAGCTGGCCGTATCTGTTTGTACGTACGTGGGAAACAGGCAGATGATTTATTCGCACAGGTTAGGGCTGCATTCTACTTTGGCAAGGGATAAAGGCAGCAAAGAGACACTTCACATTAAAAAGGAAAATCCCAGGTGTTCTATCACCTCAGTAAATGAAGAGCCCAATTAAAACGCTATTATTTATGGAAAGTAGCATAGCTCCAGAGAAGGAGCGCTAATATATTTGGAACTTCAGGAACCTCTCTGAATCAACAATCTCCCAGTAAAGCCTTAACCGCCAGTCTTCACACGGGTGCTCAACGCTGTGCAATGGAGAGTGCTGTCAAAGCACGGAGTCAGCCGGCACGCCTGCGTGGCATGGCATCCTGCTCAGGCGTGAAAGCAGGAAAAGGCCATCAGCACGCTGGGCCCCACCTTTTCACGGGCTTAATTTGTAGCCTTGTGCTGACATGCTTATTTTGTCTCTGTTGGTGCTGGCTTGAAGGTCATTGCATTGCCCACCGTGGTACAATGCAGAGAGACACTGAGACATCATCTTTTCCATACTGAAGGAATGGCTTTCCTGGCTATACGGAGTTTTTATAATAACAATAATTGCAGAAGCGTAACTCCAGTGCCCTCTACTCCTCCCCGTAGCAGTTTGTATCTCAAGCTGGGTTTAAAAAATTGAGAGACTTTTCATTTGCATCATCCCCGCACATACTGCAACCCAGAGAACAGCACTGTATATAGCAATGCTGTACTAGCTGTTGCATCTTACGTAGGGATACCAGGCCCATGACTTAGGATAAGGAACTTTAGATTCTGAAAACGTCTTACAGCCTTAGCAGCTGTAACAGCATGTTACGTGTATTTTTAAACACGAGAGGGAAAGAATGGCAGAGGAACCACTATGTCCTGACTGTAACAACACATCAGTCCCCTGCACTGCTCCTGGAGGACAGAGGAGCCAGAACCGAAGTTGAGCCTGGAAAGGGGGAAGACAGGTTTGCTGTAATGCTTATCTTTCTGTTTCACACTAGTTGAATTTGTTACTAAATCAAATTCTGTTTCCCCAAGTAGAGTCTGCACCACACGGTGGCACTGCTGGCCCGGCTGTCCCCAGCTGCCACACCTCACCAGCAGCCTCCAACCTCGACGCTGCGGTGGTCTAAGGAAAAGCGGGGAGATGACCCGATCTCCGGCTGCCAACACTACGGTCTGCCTTGAACTATGTATTAACAGCTTTCGTACAGCCAGCACCACTTAATAGCTTGATATAGTTTAGAAGTGTAATAAGCTGTCCGCTGGGCAACTGGGTTTTACTGCCTGAAATAAAAAGCAAACTATCTTTTCACTCATTTTAAGCTTCTCTTGGGGAAGGTCTCCTCCAGATTCTCTCGTGCAGGGCAGTGAAATTGTTTTTCTGCTTGCCTGCAGCTACTGCCACAACTGCTGTGACTGTCACTCTCCAACCATAACCCTGGCAGACCAGTGTTCCCAGCAAGGACTCTCCGCTCTCTTTCTCCCACCTTGGAGCAAGCAGGAAAAGCAAAACCTTCTGAATTCTTCCTTGCAGAAAGCCTACCCTAGAACTAAGGAGAGGACTTGCTGATGACACCCAAGGTATTTTAAGCGCTCTAATCTAAGGAAATCCCATGGGAAATGCAATTTATTACTGTGTTGTGGTTTTAATACTGGCACAGGAAGGAGGTTACATCATACAATCTACGGTGTAACTCTGCACATAATACTCAGACCATTAAACTCGGGAGTTTCCACATGAGAGAGATCAGCATGGGGCTTCTTGCCTACCATCAGCAGAAATGCATTTGGGATTTAATGCTGTCTTTTAAAGCACAGGAAGGACAAAACTTCCACTTTGAAATGCAAAATATATGATTTTTAGCCATCAGCACAGGTGCCTCAGAGAATGGTCTTTTCCGCATTCTAATCATCTCCCGGAGTCGGACCAGAAACACTGCCCAGTGAGGATAGAGAAGAACTTGCAGTAAAAAGACTCTGCTCTATTTTGTTTTGTATGAGTTTAGATTAGCTGCTGCTGTGTGATTAGGTATAAGGGGACTACTTCTGAATTCATCACACATCAACATACAGGAACTTCAGATGTTGTTTTGTACAGGAGAGTACAAGAAAACTGATTACTGGTATTCTGCCCTTCAGTTTCTTTTTCCCACTTCATTTACTGTTGCTGTTTTAACCTCTGGGAACCTGCTGGGAAAAGTAGGAACTTCTGTTACAGAAACAAAAATGTTTGGCAGTATTCTACCTAAGGTCCCAGCTCCTACAACAACTTCAACTGCATACTACGTACTTAAACTAGCACTACAACAGAAATGCAACAAAGGTGAGACGTGTGGGGGAGGATGCAGATGGCAGCCTAGGAGAAGAGTGAGGGGGCTGTGGAAGAAAATGGTATCAGACAGGCGACGACACAAAACCCTCTTAAGGAGCATAAAGAGGCACACCTACAGCCTTCTTGAGCAAAAGGCTCAAATGGGAAAATAACCCCAGAGCTCTGGGAGCTGACTATAGGGTGTTCACTGTGAAAAATGAGGGCAATGAGGCCCCTTGACAAGACTCCTAGAGCTGCTCTTTGCAGTTCTTTCTTGGGAGCCTTTCAGTTCCCAAGTACAGAGAATCACCTGCAAAACAGAAGTCCTGATGAACGGCAGATCCAAATTCCACACACACCTTTTTATTGCGAAGAACATTGCTAGAGGAGTCTGTTGTTAGCAACAATTTCTTCTGCTGTGTATTCTGACTATCTGGACCAATTCTAGAATGTGCTATTAGAATGGGCGATCTGAAAGCCAGGCTAACAAATTCGGTAGAGAATGTTCAAACTGCTGCTTTAAGCATCTGTCCTCTAGCCCAATGTGTGTGAAACAGCATGTAGTGTAAGATCATTTAGGTTGCAAAGATAAGCTCCTAAAACCTTAAAAATTCTTTATTACAACCGTATCTGTACTCAACAGCCTTATGTGCATGCACTGAGGTAGGCTGTGATTGAGGTTCACATACTATCTATTCATGAGAGCTGTGTTTCCCTCAGTGAGTAGGCCAGGCAGCACACACGTAAGAAACAGAGCTTTGAACACCTACTATCTCCTTGATGCTCAATGGGTGGCAGAAGGACTTTTATTCTGCATGATAAACCTGATTTCTGAAGATGAAATTATTCATTTTCTCATAGGCCTTTCTGTAGCACGCTGTTATATTTATATCTGTAATAAGTAGTAAAGCACTTACATTCAATAACAGCTCTGTGAAATGAAAGGCACTTAATCTTCACAAGGCCAAACGGATCCTCTAACTTTGGCTGCACTAACCAGAAATGCTTTGGGTCTTATTTCTCAGAACATATACATTACAGGTAGCATTCGTAATTCAAAAGTGACGTGTCTGTTGGCTTCATTTGCTGTAATGGATGCTCAGTATTTCTACAGGTAGACAATGAATCACAAGTCCAGTTGTCAAATAAAAGGAGGGAACACATACCCACTGGCAGACCTTGAGAACGTGAATTTTCTGATGTGAGCGGCATCAAGCAGGACCTCTAGGAAGAAAGTCAGAACCACGTCTCCAGGGCAGCGCTCAATTTCCTAACTGGCCAGCTCTCCTCTCTTCCCCCCAATCCCATGGCCTAGCACAAACATCCCACTCCTAACACATCCCAAGCAGGAATGCTGCCCTCCCTGATTATTAAGCTGTTCCACATGTAACTCAGGTCCAGCCTGGGCCCTGAGGAAGCCAAAGGTATTACGGAAAAAACAGTGCCCAGTTCCATCACCAGAAATCTGCCTCTGAGAACACATGCCCCTTATTTCTGGCAGTTCTCAGCCTTTATGCGTAATAGTCCTTGGCCCGAACGCATCGTAACACTACCACACCTGAGAAGTGAAGCGTCAGCCTACCGTGGCACCAGCCAGCATTGGCAGTGTCACCGTTTGTACACGTACACCGTGTGCAAACACCGGCACTGCTGAAACAGGGAATGTGCCTGTGACAAGACAGTTAAAAAAAAAATTCAGAAAGGGACTAATGAATCTGTGTGGCAAGAGCCTGTGTTTGTCAAGAACTCCGCAGGGCTTTCTTTGACCTTGAATATTCAGATAGTGGGGTCGAATTACAGAGGTGGAGATTTCTTTGATTCCTCTGATAATCCATTACTCATTGCAATATATGCCCAGAGTACGTACATTGATGAAGACAGCATCCCCTAATTAACAGTTAGTTATCTCCATAGAAAGGGATCCTCTTAATCCAAACAGAGGGAAACATTCCCATCATTAGACATGAGACATACATCCCTGTGTAAGTCTCCCCAGCTCAGGCCTCTCTTTATTCATATGTATGGCAACACACAAATCTCCTGAAGCTCCTCTGTGCCTCTCACAAGCAAAAAATCACCCATCAGTAAGCACTGCACGTAACGCCAGTTTGTTGTCTGCCTTCCAAACAAGCTCCTGGACTAAGGGGTCATCTACTGACATCTCCTTACGTTTTTTGGCAACCTCTTGTCCAACGCCTTATCCTTGCCACACAGCAGTATTTCCCCACATCCCTTCATCTAGCCCCATTCCACCCAGGGTGTCCCTGTCACATCCCAGTCCGGGAACCGGGTCACATCCACCTCCAGGCAGCACTTGGTGTTTTGTGGAAAACCAGAGAGCTTGCCAGCAAGCCTCCTTAGGCTCATCCCTCCCGAACCCAAACACCTTCCCCCTCTTCCTAGCAGCAGCACAACATACACATGATTTCGTGTGAGGGCAGCTGGGGACCTGCGGAGCCGCAGAAGTGTGTGAGCTGAGGACACGGTTCACTTGCTGCGGTCGATACCAGCAGATGGGTTCAGCAGAGATCAGTGACAGGCCTCAGCTCCGACTGCCATGTCCATTGCCTGTCCCTGATTACACGGCATCATTAATGCCAGTTAGCAGGCATCGTTAGTGTGGTGAGCCTGGGTCTCCATAGCAACAGAGCCTGGAATTCTGCATACGGAAACCCAGAAGCTGGGCAAAGCGCATCCCTGCACACACTGCTGGATTGCCATCAGACCAGCTGAATGAGGTTTGAAGGATTTCCAAACTGACTTTCTGAAAGGACCCACATAACAAATGCTCTGCCAAATCAATACTCCTACAAATTTTGCCCATCTGCCTCTCGTGGCAAACGCTGGCACAGAGCAAAGAATAAACACAGTGCAGAGGGACCGCAGTCCAGAAGCAGGAGAGAGAACAGACACTTGCAGGCTATTGCTGGCTCATCCATCAAATTCCTATTTTTCTTCAGGCAAAACACATTGAAATCCCATAAAAATGTGTAGCATGATACACTCTCTGTGGTTTTGCCAAGCACCGTGGTAACTTTAGCAGCTAAACAGTCTACAGAAGTAAGAAACCGTTATCTGACAGCAGATGTGTTATTATATTAATGCACACAAATACAAATGGAAGCTAAAGTTCCATGCACCTACCACCATGTACATTAACTTTTTTAGCACAAACCACTTCCTACCACCCTCCTTTTTCCCCCCCCTACTCTCCAGCAAGCAGGGGGAAGAAAGGCAGTTTTCCCCTCTGTCCAACTCCACCCA
Source organism: Chloroceryle amazona (assembly GCA_027560015.1). Classification (NCBI taxonomy): domain Eukaryota; kingdom Metazoa; phylum Chordata; class Aves; order Coraciiformes; family Cerylidae; genus Chloroceryle; species Chloroceryle amazona. The sequence goes on from JANHFX010010546.1 coordinate 97,353, forward strand.
GAACATTACGGTACTTGCTGCAACCCATACACAGCACAATCATCTGTCTGCATCGCTTCTCTCCTGTTGCTTTGCCTACATAAACAGCCTGTGCTTCCATGTAACTGTAGAAGTTATAACAGCACGAAACAGTTTCACTGACACTGAGTAACAACACAGACCTTTCTTCTTCCTGAGAGAAGCTGTGCAAGTCCTGGTAAACTCCTGTACAATACATACTGATTTTAAGTGTACTTGCAGTCCATGTTCTTTTGCCTTAAATAGTATGTAAATTATTTTGTTTCTTTATTCATAGAAGCCTGTTTCAAGTGATGTGCTGAATGTCACAGAAAAGCTCAATCCAAGGATTCCCTTTGGAATATGTAAGGGCAGCTGAGTCCAGTGACAGGAAGAATTAGAACAAGACAGTCGGGGTACAGAGCTGTTGAACAGCACAACTGATAAATCAGCTTACTTCTAATTGACATAGCACTCAGTCCAGAAGCAAATGAGTTCTTGCAGCTTTACCAGCTCTATTAAACTATATTTCTGCAGAATCCTGCTGTAACAAGATTCTTAAAATGCATTAGTAAATTATAATTAGGGATTACTTATCTTTACATGCTTACGAATTAAAATCCGACTAAGCCAAACAAAGGCTTCCACCGACTTAGAAAGCTTTGGAGAATCTCCCCACAATTTTCACTGATGCAACAGGAATTGTGTTTGTAAAGGAAAAAGGAGAAACTGATGTTTCACCGAGGAGAAAATTTCCTGAACACTCCTTTAGAAGGGCTTTCACAGGGCCAAGTGTGAGCAAAGCAGCCTCATAACAATGCAAACTTCCTGCTGCAGATGGGTTTATACTGAACTGTTATTTCTACTACGGAATTTCTCTGAAGAATTCTTCTAAGCCATCACAGCTCACATGTCTATACTCAGTGAGGTATCATAACAAAAATATTTACTTTCCACTGAAAAAGTTGTCCTTGCTTACAGATAGGGTGGGGATGGTGGAAAGGGAAAAAAAGGGGGAAAAAAAAAAAAAGGAGAACTGCACAGAAAAGAGCCATAAAAGTCAGGATTACAACCAGTGGCCAGAATTGGTTTGCTCACCTCTTCACTGCTCGCAGGAACAGCGTCCTGGAGCAGCACACATTACCGAGGGAGAAAGCATCACCTCTTTACTGACAGCTTCTTGAAGCTCTTCAGTTTTCATCTGTAGCCTTCTGCCCAAATGCTTGTCCACAAAATCCCAATTACATCACACCACTGGACTAGATCATGTCTCAAATCAGCGGAAATGCAGAACACAAGCCACTCTTTGCTGTGCCACCTTTCAGATGAAGGCTAAATATACATTAAAGGACTTGATTTCTCTTCCAGAAACAAGCAACTTTAAAGTACAATAACAAAGCACAACACGTGACAACAGACTTCACTCCTCTAGGGAAGGATGAGAGCTTGATGAGGACCTGTCCTTTGAAGCAGTCAGAAGGTAGAAGGAATGTGGCAATTAGGACAGTTTCTTTCTGTATAATTTCATTCCTCTGTCAGACACATTTGGTCACAAACAAAACAAAGGGAGAAACTCGACCTTAATAATCTTCTTCCATCCAGGGGTGGCAACATCACTGATCCAAAATTTGGTCAAGCTGTCCTAGGAGGCTGAATGGTTTTCTTTGAAAGCCTGGGCAAATTACTATAATCCCCTGCAGTGTCACTGCCGTGGCACAGTCTCAAGAGACTGGAACTGGTGACAAAGTGACAATAGGCCTAAGGACGCAGTCTCTGTGCATTGATAAACTGGGTACGTGCAGTACCAGCAACTGTAACTAATGTTTATTTCCTTTGTCTACATTTTTCATATATCTAAATAGTATAAATACCAGTAGCAGTCATATAGCTGTGGAAAACAGTTACAATCTGAAAGCAACAAATAGAGCAGAGGTTGAGGTTTGCTTTAATAAAACGTGAAAATCGGTAATCTGCTCCTCTGACCTGTATGCGTCAGAGATTTGTACCAAAGCCCTAGAACTAAGAAAAAACTCCCAGAACCAGCATTGTGCCTGAATTCGGAAACTACCCGTGTCACTCCCTGGGTTCCTATGTGCAGTGCCTTCCTACAGGATTCTTCAGGCACCCACATACCTGTATTTAGCCCCGGGAAAAGTGACCCATGGAACCAGACAGGAGCATTGGAAGCCACGGGTGGTAGAGAACTGGCATAGTGGGACCTCCTCCAATTTATTACCACTGCAATCATTGCTATCTCACTTGTAAATAATGTGACTACTGGAACACAAAGAGTAGATTTGCACACCGAGTTCAGATAAAAGCAGAGAAAGAAGAATTCAGCCCAAATTCTGATAAACGGAAAAACTGTAAAGAAAAAACCCTAGTAAACAGTCAGTCTTTGCCCTTTGAAATCCCAGGTGACTGTCACACTTCTGCAGGACCTGCTCTAGCTTAGTGTCCACTTGGCCTCCAGGCAGCTGTAAAGCTGGTGCAATGACACCTGCGTGGCTCAGCAGAACTGGAACTGGCAAATGGCTTCCTGCTGACTCAATCTCTAGAAAAATTGGATAACCTTCATAAAATTACCCAGTGGACTTCAATAACAAAAGTAGCCCTAACATAAAGGGAATAACTCAGTAAAACTATGCAATTTAGAACAAAGCTGCAAGCTTAAAAATATTTCGGAGGGAAGTGTTGCAGAAACTAGTTCTTTTTTCCCAGGAACTAATGCCCACCCTTCATATTGAAAGAGAATAAACATAGCAAAAGGGATGGGATTAACAGATCTACCAGAGATGTGACTGTTGCACACTTTGAGGACTTCCCAGTGATGACCTGTCCATCGTTCTGTACATAAGGTGCTTTCTCAAGAGCTTCTACATGTCTATCTCAGCAGCTACTCCACTGCTGGTTGAAACTTCAAAAATCACAATGAGGCAAAAGCAGACAAACCAAGTTTCTTTAAAAGAAGAACATACCAATCAATAATTCTACCAATTCCCAGTGGAGTTCTCCTGTGTTTCTGCCAGTCCACACATTACAGAAATATGGCTCTCCACTGACACTCTTCCCTGTGATACAGATTCCACATATTCTGCTCTAATTGGTAGTGCTGATGCAGTCATCTATTAATTTTATTAGTTTGTATTTCCCACACAAACACAGAACATACATATCTTCTTGCTCCATTTGTCTCTTCAAAAGCTTTGTTTTACATAAAAGGCCTTCCTCTGAAAATAATCAGAGGAAAAAATTCTGAGCTGCTGCAGATATGCTAATTTCAGGGTACGTCTCGGTTATGAAGACTTGCCTTTGATTTGGACACTTGTTTCAAGAAAATTAACATACAATACAGAAATTATCATAGATAAGACAAAGGATGAAATTAATTTTAACATTTCAGGGGGTGGTTCTCCTTTATTTTCAGTCAGAACATTAGAAGTTCTGTGTTACGTGGATTGCAAATGGGAACTGTTTCTTTCATACACCAACTATTATTTTCTGCTGAAGCAGCATTTGCCCTATAGCATAAAAACGGACGAACGCTTTGCTAACATAGTGAACATTCGCCAGTGTTTCGTGTTAAGGAATACTAACAAAACCACGAAGAAACAAGCCCTTCCTCCCCACCCATGCCTCTGCCCTGGCATGGCAGAGTTCCTCCTGACCAGGGCATGCACCACCTGCCTTAACTGAAGGTGAACATCTTCAGCTCCAACTGAGTTCAGTCAAAGCTCTGCAAACAGGAGTTTGTGGCCAGTAATTAAATTCATTTGCAAGCTAGATTGCCTGCCAGGCTGCAAATTCACAGGGGATTTGACACGCAATGAAGTTATATGCTGTGCATAGTCGGTCAGAGGAAAACACGGTCTGAAGTTCACTGATTTGTTGTTTCACAAAAATGTCTAACTGGATTTCAACTTTGCATTAATATGCTCCTACTGAGATAGCTTAGACCTGATCTTCTACTCTTTTTTATTTAGTCAGAATTCTTACCGAGTTCAGTGACAGTCTGTCTTGACACGGATGGTTGTGCCACAGGCCAGATAAATTTTTCAGGCTTGTCGCTGAGATGTATTTACTTAACTGCTCTTCCAAGTAATTGGCAATGATAAAACATTAAGTTGAATATTTATCACTCTAAACTTTGTCCTATGAGCTATGCTATAGGGCTGTGAATAGATGGGACCCTGCTCATCACCGCTACCAAAGGCAGACATAGGGCAATGAAATTTCCCTGGCCATCCTTTTACTAAAAAGAATTAAAAGATTACAGCCTGGGATTTAAGAAAAGTCTCAGTGACATAATATCCTTTCAACTCGGTTTGATCAGCAGGTCAACAGCATCTTCAACAATGCATTTGTGAGGCAACAAACACACAGAACTGTGTACCGATTGAGCTACCAGGGAACATCTAAATGAGTGTAGCTAAACAGATACAGACCCTTCTTAAAACTCTCTTAGGGCTTTTAAATATTACTTTCTTTTTTTAGCGTAAACCATAAAACTAAATACGTATAGGGACTCAAATTAATACCCAAACTCAAATACAGAGTAGATGATAAGAAGCTGAAAAGTCATGCCTAAACCACTCTGAAAATAACATCTTGCTAGCTGCAAGACAGAAATGCAGAAAAAGAGCAACCCCCAGAGAAAATAAGATGCATTTCAAACCACCTACTCATCAAATACCAAAAGAAATAAATTAACGTGCTGCTTTATAGCCACCTTCTTTTTTAAAGCAGCAGTCCAAATGACTTGAAATGCCATTTGCCCTGTTTGGCGCATCACCAACTAAAACACCCCCTGACTTAACTGAGCACTACTGAAATGATATCGCTCGTTGGGGAGGAGCTGAAAGTCGAGGTGGGCCCCAGCCAGCCACCTCTTCTCCACAGAAGGAGAAAAGGCTTTTGAAAAAGAGCAAGCAGCATTATTCTGAATGCTCTGAGTCCAAACAACAGCCTGAAATGTAACAGCAAATGTACAAAACCACGTACTTGGATCAATAGGGCCGATACGATTCCTCGTCTCTGACACCTTCTGGAGCTGGCCTGGCCTTGGCAGGCCCAGAGAAAAGAGCAACGGCCACCAGCATCACAGCACATGGTTTCAGCACTCTACCCAGATGAACTCAGCTTCATTTATTTTTTCTATTCACCCCAGTTTTTCCCTCCTGCTTATTAAAATCCAAAGTAAAGGACTCAAAAGAAAGAGAGCCTTTATAATTAAAATAACATAACACAACATAAATTAAAGACAGACTTTCCGTGGCTCTGGTGAACGGAACTCCACTCTTGAGGCCCGTGACGTATTGAGTTTTGCAAATCTGTGACAGAAATACAAGTACTCTGTGAAGGGCTTTTTGCAAAGAGAAGCAGGCCTAAGTGTTAGAGAGTGAGTGGCTGTGCCTAGGAAACGGATGTATGGCAAATGCTACTAGTATATCTCAACATAAAAAAACCCGGGGGAAAAACTACAGGCACCTTTGACTAAAAATCTTGCCTGTTTGCTTCCTGGTTTCCATGGTCATTGTTCAGCCCAGGCGCCTACAGTTCCTACCTTGAGGCTACTCTCTTTTGGCTGTCGGGAGTCCTGGGAATTTTGATTTCCAAATCCAGAGGTCAACTCAGCCATGGTTCCTGCTCCCTCTCAGTCACTAACTGTCAGAAGGAAACAGGAGCTTTGAGTACTCAGATCTAAAGTCTTCTGAAAATTTGCTAAAACATTGGGATTTAATTTCTTCTTTATACCCTAAATAAAATTTGATACTTTTAAAATACATAATTGCTACAGAACATAAATTCTGACTGTGACAGTGAGAATGTTACAGCTGTAAAATGACTCATAGCCATGTAACCCTGTGACAGGACAGCACTGAACAAGAGGTGGTCTCATCTGTGACAGTCTGCAACTTTTCCCTGTTTCTTCTGCGCCAGCTGTTTAGGACAATAAAAAACATCTCAAAAATATTTGTAGCTGGAGGCACTGCCCTAGTGGCTGAGAGAGCTCTGCAATTTGCCCTGCATAAAAGGATAACTCTGCAGCCTTGACAAGGTGAGGGAAACCGCATGTACATTTTTAATATCATATCTGCTCGCGTTTGTGAAACCCATGAACTTCATTCCCCACTGGAAGCTCACTGCTTTCTATGAACAGCTGATACACTTGCCAAGAGGAACGTGGGCAATTAAGCCCTTATCCCAAATACGTTTGAAAACCAGTCCACAGCTTGGTATTCTCAGTGGGAAAGCAAGTGCTCAGCATCATATTAGATCAAACCCTGATTTTAGAGACTTGGTGAAACTTTAACAAAAGCCATCAAGCCATTCCATCTCCCTGTTAATATAAGTATGGCCAAATGGAAAGCACCTACATCTTATTTTAGGAGGAAATCTTTAACGACATGCGGTTGGCAGAGATGTAGCCATCACGTAAACCAAATTACTTAATACTGCTAATGGTTTGACCCTTGTTTCTGTACATATCAGGATTACTAAAGAACAGTTAAGCATAACCTCATAATGTTATCTGTGTTTCTCAGAATGAATGCTAAGCTCTTCACAAATAGCGCGTTTTAGATAGATGCATGACATAACATTTCAGGATCTGTATGAAAGTACATGCATCAACACACAGCACCAAATGTGTGGAAATGAGCATGTTTATAAAGGCTGTCTTGCAAGGGACAGAGGACTAGGTGGCGGGAAGGGTGACAAGGTGAGCGGGGAAGCTGCTGCTGGGTGGCAGAGCCACTGCTCATTAATCTTGGCCATGCAGCTGCCAGTGCCCAGACCGCTCCCACCCGCTGTTCTGCCTCCTCTCAGGAAACCCAGCACCTGCACAGGGGGAACAATGTGACTGGCACCAGGACAAAAGCCTGAATAAATTCTCATCTTAACGCTTGGCTAGTGGCCGAGTCAAGCAAGACAGAGTTCTTAGGCATATTCTTTAAAAATATCCAGAGAAGAGATGAAGGAAGTCACATTTTCAAAACTGTGTCTAAAGAACAGGGAGATGCTGATAAAACCAGCACATTTTTATAAACAAAATGCAACTCTCTTGCAGGAGTTGCTCCTTTTTGGGTTTCAAGTTGTTTTCCTAAAAACCTCTCCATAATTTTTTTTGGCTGTGTCTCCATTTTATTTCACGGAAATTAACTTATGTGCCAGCGATGCAATCATGAAACCTCTGCAGTTAGTAAATTCCCAGAGGCTCCAAAAATATTTCTTCATTTAGAACAGCTGAAGAAATACTTCTTTGAGTAGACAGATACGTTGAAGACATTTAAGATCCTAAGAAAAAACTCCACCGAGCACTACGTGGAGTGACGTGTCGCGTGGCTGGAGTGGACAAAGGTCTCCAGTAATCATCTGAACCTAGCTTGTGACCAAACCTTGAGATTTATGCCAACACGACTTCTATGGCACAAGCTGAGAAACGGACGGATGGTATTAGTTGTTTTCTGGAAACATCAGTATATACTAATGATTGTCATTACTACTGCAATAAAACCATCCAGATACTTCTATTAAGTAACAAGGAAAACTTTTCCAGAAAAGGATTCAAGACTTGGTCCCAGAATTTCTCAATCCCAGCTCTAAGTACATTGAAAATTAGCCCTAATTCAGCTATTAATGAAGTTACGTGTCATAAACACCAAGGATAAAGAATGAAATATTCAACTTATTCCTGACGGGCTGAATCTCAAAGCCATTAAAAAGCAGTCATCCAAAATCAATGAAGGTAGGAAAATTACTGAAGGCAATGGAAAGCCTTCCACTAACTCCAGCAAACTCTGACTCAGGCTCTAGAAATGAGCAGTGGTTTTTGGCTGGATGCAGCTAAGATAAGGGCCTGCTTTCTAGGGAACACCTCAAGATATTAATGTTAAAATCAAGCTGAATGAGTCCCTGGATATTTCACATAACCTCTGAGAAAAGACTGGGCTCAGAAGGTCTTAGGGTGAAAAGAACAGGGCATGGACAGCAATGGGAAGAGGCAGGGTTTTAAGAAGTGGGGGTGTGGGGAATCAGAAGCCAGTCCCCAGCAGGGGAATGCAGCAGGATGGCTGAGGATCAGCGAGTTCTCCCACTCTTGCTCTGGCACTTGCACCTGAGGCTGCCTGGGTCAAACCACTGCAAAGAATTGACGGCAGCACGAGGCAGCAATACCCATTTGATCCCATAAAGCCCATTAGCTGCAATGCTGCAAAATGCTATTTGAGATAATGACTGTGTATTAATATCCCTGTTATTAGAATGGGAGCCCGATCTCACTTGGTTGACCCAGGCATTACAGTAACGTAAATCACACTCTCATTTTATTTGTATTCCTACCAATCACATTTTAGACAGAAAAAGCACCAAATAATTATGTGCTTTTCATACTGTTCCAATAAACATTATAAGCACATAATAGTGAAAAAGATCCAGAATTTTCTCTCTGATGATCTAGTCCGGCACTGAAAACTGTCACACAAGAAGCAGCTCCACCTTGTCTCCCCTCCAGATGCCCATTTCCATCCCTTCCCAAAGGGAAGGGAGCCCAAACCCAGACCAGCTTCTCACTCGGGCTCCGGGGAAGGACAAGACGTGCCCATTCCAATGGGTGGCAGCACCACCTGACGCCACTCACCAACCTGCAAACAAAGAAACACAAACCCACAACCCCATCGCTTTCAGAACTCATTTCCAAACAAGGCTGCAAATGCCACAGCCGTGTGGACTTTGGAGACTGGAAACTATCCCCATCTGAAATGTTCGGTTTCCCTCTGTATTAACTGGAGCTTCCCTTTTGGGGAGATCAACTACATCTATTTTCTCAGAAAGCTGAAGCAAAATGTTAACCATTTGGTTCCTCCTTCAGAAAAAAAGACAAAAATAAATTCATCACCATGTTAACCATCCCAAGAGGACGGGTGAGAGAAAAAAAAAAAACAAGATCCCAATCCAAACCTCACTTATCCATGTGAATCATTAACCCTGGTCTCCAGCATCAACAGCCAACACATAAAGCTTCGCTGACTCCAACTCATACTCGACTGGTTTGTAACCGTATCTTTGTCACTTCAATTACATCAATTAGAAAGGTGACTTTCATTAATTGTGTTTACCATGTGATTGCATTTTTTTAATTAAATGTATCTGGTTTCCGTTTGGAGGAAGCTACATTGTGCAGAAGAGATTTCCAGCAGGACCTTTTTGTTCGTTCACTGAAAAAATGGAGCTAGCATTCGTTAAGTGCTGTAGCAATATGAGCCAGACTGTATTATTTCTGTTCAGAGGTAGCAACTGCCTTAGGACAATGATTTCTAGGAAGGGCACGTTGTACATCACCACCCTAATTGCCGTCAACTATATTTCAAATGGGCCACACTCTTAAGCTTGCGCTGCAAAGGCACAACCTTGCATCTTGAAGTGCACATTAGTGCATAATGAGTTCCCGGCAGCTGTTTTACAATCAAAAGCCAGCGCCTGCTGTTTCTGTTGGTGATGTCGCTGTGAAAAAAGCAGCTATGCTGACGACTGGGGGGAGAGAGGCACGTACGAGTAGCATCAGATACCATTACGCATAAGCCCCCTACACTTACCCACCCAAACAGTCACAGTGATCGGGAGCTCTGCAAACACCAGCACGTCCTTGGAAAACACCTTCCGCAACATTAGAAGCGGTTAATTACAAATAAATGCAACAACAAAAGCTGCACTTGTCTTTCAGGTGGGGATCACAGGTTACAGAGGAGGACGCTTACACCTTTCCTCCCCAGCTCTGAAGCACACCAAAGGAAGCATGTTACTCAACTCCACACGTAATCTGCTTAACATGATGGGATGAAAAATGACGATATCGGTAGCTTCAACGGCTGAGCGGGAGGCCAAGATCCCTCACAGGAGCACTAAGCCGTTGGCAGGGCAGCGACCTTTAGATCGGGCATGGAACGCATTTCCCATCCTTCTGTTTCCCGTGTTTTTGCAAGTGCTGTAGTCATCACTCTATCTTCAACGGAGTTAAACACTTAAAGCACAAATGGAAATACCAGCTCATAAAGCGTCTTTCTTCAGCATTTCAAAGCTAATGAGCATGAATCATAGATTGATTGGAAAATCTGTGCCCGTTCCAGAGCTTCTGTTTTCTGACATTCACCACGCTGCACTCTTGTTGCATAGGTATACACAGCAACAAGAGAGCAGATCCCCAGCTGATGAAAGCTGGCAGAGCCCCCGCCAGCTGTAACAAACCTACACTGACATCCAGCAAGAGACTACAGCCCACTGTGCTCAGTTGCCATGCACCAAAAAACCCACACACAAACAGGCTGCGATATGGCGCAAACACGCATCCGAGCACACGCGTACACAACCCGTAGCCTGCCACTCCTGATCTTTATGCCCATTCATTCAGTTTTGGATTGGATCATAGCAATGTGTCTACCAGGATGGTCAGATGAGGTTTCTAATGGTTTGCATAATGAATAACTGCCACTGTTTCTTGACATTTATGCATTGACATCTGCTCTCTGGTATTCGAAGCTGACCCATGTACTAGATGTTTAAAATGGTAGAGAAAGAGGCACTAGCTGAGTCTTTTGGTCACAGGAAAGCAGCACAATTTTGAATGCAGTAAGAGACAAACAAGGTTCAGAATCAGATCTTCTGTAGAAAGGTATAAATTGTTGATAATCTTCATCACTTCACACTTGTTTACCCATGTCAAAACCATCACCAGTGTTCTTTACTGCCTCAGCCATGTCAACAGATACTTCCAACACTGCCTTAGAAAGCAAGTGGAACAATTAGCAGATATAATGGATCGTGGAGATAAATTGCTGCAGGAGTCTGTGCATTCCTGGTGCCAATTTCAACCCATACGCTCTGTTTGCTCAGATCCGGCACTACAGCGTAATACACACACCTGCCATCCCAGAATGGATGAAACAAATAAAAGCAACCAATCACTTTGGAAATACGCAGCCTGCGGCAGAAACCTATGTGCTGTTTAACCTAGAAAATCATTTCAAACTGCAATTACTGCCGTTTACTCTACCATTTCCTTAGGAGCCGATCCTATTCTCTGGAGAACACTTCATTCACAGACTGAATTTTTCTCTGTGTGTGAGCTAAACTGAGAGAAAATAGAAGTAGGTTACAAATTGTCTACCCGTGTGTAACTGCTAGCTGGAAGCAGCCACAAAAGAGGTGAGATAAGACGGGTAGGCATCTGCCTTTAATTCCTAAATTGCTGTGTGCTCAGGAAGCATTTTTATTTTAAGAAGATTTGGGGAAGACTAATCAATGCCCACACATTTCACTTGCAATGCCTGGAAGGACACCCTGCCTTTTTGTTTGCAAGGCAAAGACGGACTACTACATTTCCATCCCCCAAAATCACATTTACAGCAGAGAAAGATGAATTTCAAAATTAATTACATGTGTTTTCAATGATGAATTTTTTATGAAAAAGTGAGCTGAGGCAATTCACTTCCTCTGTCATGTAATTTTAGAAACTACTCTAAGGAAGCCTTAAAGACTGGTCCATCACCACCTACTTTTAATTTATTTTTTTTTTCTCTCCTGTATTTGGTGCCAGAGCACAAAGGAAATCAAGTGGAAATAAATGAGAAAATACAAAATGTCCAGGATCACACTGAATGAGTAACGGTACAGCCTATTTGTAAACAAAGCATGGAAATGCTGAATTATTCCTACACTGTGTAGGAACAATAACAGTAAGTTCAAACTTTCAGCTCAGCAATTTCTGTCACCACGACAAAAGCAACCCGCTTAATCAGCTAGGAGAGATTCTGAAATAATTAATTCCTGCAAATAAATGACAATGTAAGAGCCCCTAGCCATCTTATTATTTTCTTGGCCTCTCTCTGTTCCTTGCATTTCAGAGCTCCAGGGCTCCCAGTGTCTAGCCAGAACATCTATGTACGTGCTGCATGTGTCAGTCTCAATTTGTAGAACAGAAACACTTTCCTAACCAAAACTGTCATCTAAAGGATCAGCACAGCTTGGCCAGAAGAGGCAGGGACACAGACCTGCACAAAACGTGGTCACTCTGGTGGGGATAGGGAGGGCAGAGAGGCAGCAAATGCCAGAGGTTGACGATACACCCCCAGATAGCTGAATAGCCAAGGCCTTATGCACACGTCTTGCTGAATGGAGACTGCCTGAAGAGACCAATGGTCCAGCACTGGCTCAGTAGCTAAGCTTTAAAAGAATCAAACAAAATAAATCTTCAGAAGACCAAACAGATCACTCATACAGATATATATTATCATCAGGCATCGGGCCTTCTCACTGACTTACCTTGCTGCTAAAATCCTTCTCCAGATGCCCTGGGTATGCTGCAGCATACTCAGCAGGAGAGGAGGCAGCGGGAGAGCACGTGGCTGCTTCCAGCATGGACCCGATGTCCCCAGAGAGCCATGACAGGCAGCTTTAAGCTACCACCTGAAAGGCCAGCTCAGCCCATGCCACTGCTGGCCTGCAGGAACGCGTGACAGGCCTGCAAGATGCACGAATGCGATACAATATGTGCACTACTTGACAGCCCCGGGCATCCTGCAGGGAGAAAGGGAAGCTGGCTGGGGAGAAGGGATGTGCTTCTCTGACTCAACTGATGTTTGCCAAACACTGCTGAAAACGAGCAAGGACTGCAAATGATAAATCAGCAGCCCGGAACGCGTGGCAGGCAGACGCAGGCTCAACACGTCACGCGGGGCTGTACAGAATTCACCGCTCTTACCCAGATGATTTCCTCCTTGTTATCTTCACAGGATTTAATCTGCGAAATGTAGCACTTGCACAAACCTGCTAATACACTAAAATAACTCCATCTCTTTGTAGATCCCTATTAGTCTATTAAAAAAAAAAATGAAGACAACATACGCATTAAGTTTATGTATATACTGACTTTAAAGCACACAATGAATAAACATAACCTTAGAAGTAGTTGCGCCACTTCTAAGACTTGTTCACTGCTTAGTCCAGCAATACAACAGAGAGCAATAATACTGAAGTGATCCTGTTACACTAGAACCTAAAGACCTAGAAGAGCCAGGCTCAGCCACACTCTCTGTCTTACATGCTTTACGATGCTAGCAAAACAAGCACGATGACAACGCAAAGTGCTGTGGTCTGGATGTTCAGCTACATGGCCTGTCATTATTTTCCCTGCCTTCTTTCTGTAAGTAAATGGAAATTGTTCCTTCAGAGTGTCAACCACCACAGGGCTGCTGCGAGAGAAGCACAGAGCTCTGTGATGATGCAATAGCACTGGTTACTCTGCGGCCACTAGAGACACAGAGGTAAGGAGCTTTATCTCACAGGGGGATAAACACACATCATTTCTGTTTTGTTACCATTACACAGCAACTAAAGCTAAAGGGGACGGGCATGGAAGGAGAGAATAAAAAATGCATCAAAGCCCTTGCAGCTATGACGTACATCACTTTCATACCTGGTACAAAGTGTGCAGGAAGCCTTGCAAAGGAACAAAATGCAAAAGGAATGAGCAAAACCTGACCTCAGTAATGTAAGAATATCAGTGGAGTTGCATCAGATTTATGGTGATGCAAATCACTTTGAAATGTAGCACAGTCATTTAGGAAAACGTCTGGTTTGATCCTTAGCAATCTCTTTACAAACCTGTCTCTTCTCTCCATGACCTAAAAATAAGTTTGTCTTTTTCTCTCTCTTTCCAGGGCAAGTTCTAGCACCACTCCTCTGCTTGCTTACTTTCACTAACTCAGCTGAAAGCCAGACAGTTCCAGGCTCTAAAACTGCTTCAGCTGAAAGAAGAAGAAAACCTTCCAGACCTACAGAAGCTATGCTGCTAGCAACATTAACAATATCAAACACCAAAGAGGTTAACTTATAACTACCACTGGTTTATTGTGCCAAAGCCTTTTAGCTTTTCCTAGCCCTGAATGAAAGAAAAGACTCTTTTTCCTTGTTAGCTCTTTCTGCCTATTCGGTTTACTGGGTATTGTCTGAAGGAAAATCTTTCTTCTAAAACTCAAGGATGTGATCTCTTTCAGAAAAGGAGGCATACTCTGGTTTCATCTCCATTGGATCATCAAACAGTACAGCTATTTGTCTGTCACCAATAATGATGGGATAGCAAGGGAAAGAGCAGCAGCTCGAGAAGGCTAAGTGGGGCTGTCAGTGTGAAATGAAGGCAATTTAGAGGAAACACCACGCAGCCCATTGGAACTGCTGTCATACAAGGCCCCATACTGATTGTAGGGAGAGACAGGCACTCGTTCAAACTTTTCTTCTGATGGCATTAGATTTTCTGCTAAATTTGGTAGCTGGGAGAGTGAAATAACCAGGTAAACAAACATTTTAGAAGACTTATATAGCCACATTTACCACCAATTAAACTGCCGTGTGATATTACACCACTGTAAAAGACATAGGTGAAAAGATAAGAACATGGGACTGAGAGGGATCCGCTTCAGTTGAATCTAGTCCAGTGATATGTTAGAGAAATCACATCTCATTCATAACTAAGCAAGTTTCTCTTGGCTTTTTACCCGATTTAACCTATTAGAAGGTTGCCGAAGAGCCTCATTTCCTTTGCCCCCCAGACAGCCTTTTGCTTGAGCATACAAAAGCCAAGCTCTACCAGTCCTTGCCCAAGACAGGCTCTCTCTCCTAGCAATCCCTCTCCGCACGCTTTGCATATGCAGATTCCTCTTCTTGAGCACGGGTGACCAACGTTGCACTTGTATTCCACAACAGGTCTCGACTACCGTATGCACGGAATGAAGTCTTAAGTAATCAAAATTAATTGAAAGCATTAGCTTGTACGCTGCAATCGTTCCACGAACGAGTATACAATTTCCACTGGAAGTACCTCACCTAACACATCCATTTATTTTTTGCTTCATATATATATATAAAATACAAGATGATGCTCAGGTTAGAAAATTAAGTCTCACTTATCTTTCTTTAAGTCAGCATTACAACTTCCTCCAAGTCTTTCACAGCATGAGCCTGACCCAAGGCTTTCCATTTCTCTTAAAGAATGAGCAATACAAGCAACAAGACTGGAATTCTGCAGTAAGCTACACTGGATCATTTTTGAATCGATCCATCAGTAGTGTGTGCCTCACGATCAGTACAGCAAGAGCCTGTGGTTTCCCAAAACCTCTTTGCCATCAGTGCTGCTACAGGAATACTCTTCATTTTCTACATGATGACCAATAGCAGTTGCTTTTCATCTGAAACATTCTGTAATGAAAAAAACCCACCCTTGAGAGAAATCATAGGAATTTGGTACGTGGACGCTTCACAATACACTTGGCAAAATACAGAAGGAAGCCTCAAAGGACTCATGCATTATAAATTCATACTTACTTGCTGCTGCTGCTCCTTCAACACAAATGGCACATGAGCTACCGTGAGGAGAGGTCCGACGCACACCACGTGCTGCTCTCACCAGGTCTCCACAGTTGCACCAGCAACAGAACAAGGCTGCTCTGCTCACTTTGGCCTCCAGCAGAACACATCCCAGACAACACAGCATGATTTCTTCCCCAGGAACACAAATTTCACCGTATCCCCGTTACCGCGTGGAGGCGAAAACTGGACACAACCCTATCACTGGATTCAAACCTATTAAGGCAGCTCATGACTCGACGGAATGCACAAAACCACAAACGTGACCACAGGGGTTAAGGTTGGTTTGGGGTGGGTCATCACTTTCTCCATTATACAAAAATATCAGCTCTTTTCCTCCTGTCAGAGGACAAAATGCAAGCCTTTACTTTTTAGTGTGCGTGCTCATAGAAAAAAATAACCCTGTGGTACTGCTGAAAATTAGAGAAAGCATCACTTCCATGCTCCTGGAATATAGAAGATCCAGCTGAATGCTGTATCCGAGATGTGTTTGTCTTTCCCAATACATAGATCAAACTCATCAGGCTCAATTAATATTTAATTACCCACACAAAAGGGATCAACTTCACAGAGCAGATAGAGGGCATGTTGGATGGTGCAATGCAGCTTTGTTCAGCAAAAGTAGTTCAGGACCTGAAAACAGGCTACATTACTCGTGATTTTGGCACTCTTGCACGTGGCACTTTCATCTCTGTTCCTGAAAAAAGCTGTGCCTACCTTATCAAAATGCAGAGGAATTTAATCTGGAATTCTTGTATGTTTGACTATTCCAAGGTGCCTCTTTCTTATAAAAAAAAAAAATAAATCTATTTTTTAAGATTTAAGAAGATTACTCTTCAAATTTAACAAGGAATATTAAAGCCTAGAGCTCTATTTCCTTATGAAATCACTAAGGGTAAAGCTTCAGGAGACCTAATCCAATAGCAGACCTGAGGCACCAACACCTATTGCATCCATACTGAGCAATTAAGAAATTTTTGATTTCCAGTTGACAATTGAAAATGACAGTTGTTAAAGATAACTTCCAAAAGCTTCCCAAACATTTATGGTAGTTTTGAAAAATGAAGATAGCCTCAGCTGCTGGAAGACTGAATGTGGAGTCTCGAGATGCTTTCTAAGCATTCATTTGGCAGCAGTGGCACATACTTGTGCTTCAATCTTCAAAGGCTCTGGGCGACTTTACTTACAAAACAGCAGCAAAACAAGAAACCACATATACATGGACAAAAAAGAAGGGATGGAAACACCCACTGCAAAACCTCTCCCCTAATATGACATTGGTCTCAGGTTATCTAACAGTCAAAAGAAACCACCGGGTATGTATTTGATCATTTGATTTTTGCTTCCTCCTATGGATTTACATACACACACCAATAAACCTTCACATTCAGAGGTAAGTCGAAGCAGATACTCCCTCCGCCGCTCAGTTGTGCTTAAGTGGAAAGCCAACATGCTATATAAAATCCCCCACTGTGTGGAGATCCAGGCAATATTCCAACCACAATGGGGTGGGGTGAGGACGTTTTTGTTCCATTTCTTGCTTAGACTAGATTATCTCATGCCCTTCTGGTTATACGGACAGAATCTTCCCTCAGGTGATAAAGCGGGGCCTAACCCTGTCACCTATTGCAGAAAGGCTTTTCTTCACCAGGTCAAAACCCTTGCGAAAGTCCCTCGAGAAGTGTCTGTCTGCAGCCCTAGATATTATTTCCATTTGTAGCAATTTGTCTTGCTCATATACAGTGTCAGTTAAAATGCATATTCTGGGCAGAAAGAGACTGAAGAATTCATCAGCAAATGTATCTTGTATGGATTAAATTCTTCCTCACCCCACAAATAGCCCCACGCATTTCAGTGGGGTGACTCGTCTTATTCCAGTTCAGATTAAAGATGGGAAGGAGGGGAAATAACTGTAAACTGGTTTATGTCATAATTATGCAGAATCACCGACATCTTTCCCCTTAAAAGGGACAGAAAACCCGAACAGAAATAAATAGTTGGCTGCAGCTAAAGATATTAAAAAGCAATTGCTTCAAGCAAGGGTTGAAGCCGTGGCCACACTACACCTTGCAAATCAACCATTTCTGAAAGAGAGACTGGACCCAGAGAAAGTGCCCCAGAAACTGGGTGTGGCTGCACAATTCACATTTTTACCTTTTTTTTCTCATTAACATCGCTGAGTTACCACAGATGGTACAAAAGCCAGCAACATATCTATTATTCCTTAGAGCCCAACAGAAGAAATGTCGCTGGAAAAATCAGCTAAAGGTTCATTAATCTGCGTCTGTAGCGCTTGAAGGAAAAGGTACTGAAGCACACAAGTCTCTACCACCAGGTGCAGGTTTTATATCTCTGCTGTCAAAACAAAGTGCCCTCTTCCCGCGCTGAGAGGCATCCACTGCCTCACGAAACCAACAGAACAAAACCGACACTTGTTTACCAAAATAAAACCCCAGACCAGACAGAAACAACCCTCTGCTTAACCAGCCATTCAGTTACCACAACACCGTCGAGACAGGGCGAAGCCCCTCGCCTGGAGAGTACCAGCCGGTTTGCTACCGAGCCACCCGCCGCCACCACGGGTGAAAACCCTTCGCCTCGTACGCTCCCACCGCCCACCCGGACCCTTCCCGACCCAAACCCCCGCTCCCAACCCGCCTGCGCTACCTGCCCTTGGCTTCACTGCCCCCAACGGGGGGCGCGGGCGGCAGGGGC
>JANHFX010010547.1:0-11538 GCA_027560015.1 Chloroceryle amazona
CAGTTATGAGACAATCTCTGAACCATGACAGAAATTTTAATTTGCTGATTCTGTAAGCTTTCAAATACTATCCCAAGGGGGGGGAAAGAGACATTAAAAAAAGTCCAGATTAAAAAATCATGCTCACAGCGATGACAACAAAACCTCCAAACACGCAACAGTGTAAATGTGTAAAGTTATTCTTCATATAAAATCCATTCTTATTTCTCAGAAAATAAATTATACTTGCAACAAACTCAATTTTAAAGCACTGCATAAAGGAAGTCACATTGTATTATCTAGGCAGTTTTTATACTCTGGCCAAGAAAAAACTGCCAACAGTTGATCATGTCTTCTGTTATAATAAAAAATAATAAAGTATGTCATACGTCTAATAAAAAATAAAGTTGTTTTTGAAACGACAGGTCAGGGCAGATCAAGGAAGGGCTAAAAGAAAACTGTATTTTCATGTAGCTTTCATGCTGAGACTATACACAACTAAAGTAGCTAATACTGAGTCACAACAATTTATTATTTTTTTTTTTTGCATTTTACCAAACTCTTAAGCTTTTGTTTACTGCAGAATATCCAAATATCTAGACAATTATGTGCTTCATCATATGACCATGGCTGGCCAGGTGTTGGTAGAACCTGCACAGATCAACAACATGACCTCCAGAGGTAACTTCCAACCTCAACCATCATGTGATAGCTACACATTTTACTACAGTACTCGAACAAGCCCATAGCTCAGCCTGCTGTATGCTGGGAATGAGGCAACAGCTCCCAACTGGTATTTTGAGTTATCAGTTACCAGATCAGCTGCAAGATACGCACACTATGAACACAGGAAAGTTTTGTTCTGTATGCCTCGTCTCTCCACACTATGCAATATTTCTTAGGAAAGTATTTTGAAGCAAGCACACACAAAATCTAATAACTAAAAGGTTATTGCTGGTTATCTTTGCTAGTGGGTGCCTGATAAAGCTCCAGTAAGAATATATAATGCAGAGTGTGGGCACAAAAGAATTCCACTACACAAGGCTCCAAGTTCAGCCCATTAATGTGATATTAAAAAAGCACCACTGTAGTCTCAGCCATAAAGCAGGCATAGTATTTTTCATGCTCATGAGGAAACAATGCTTCTACTCAAATTCAATACTGAATGGAAAAAAAATGCACTAGAACTGTTTTAGAACAGCAATACATGAGTGGTAAGATCTTCATATGAAAAAAACACTGACAGACTGTGGATTTCAAAGGGGAGTAACAAAAGGGGACAGAAGAGGTTTTGGCATTTCAGATCAGAAATGATCTAATTAACACAACTTTTAAATCAAAACAGCACCTTTTGTCTAGTCAGTCCAGAGACTTAGTGTTATGGTGTTCATCTGCACTATTAAAGGAAAAATAAGATGCATTTACATGTTGACAATTCTATCATACACTGACAGGAATTTAACCAAGAAACAGTTACAATTTTTTTTCCACACAGAAATTTCCATTGTTGTATCACAGGGCACTGAAAAATACTGATAATCTACTACTTCATCTCCAGTGCTGGACCATAACAATAACTTATTTGTGCCAATCGTGAACAACCTCCACATTTATTAGATGTGGATTAGCAATGAGAAAAGACTTGCGAGCCAGAAGAGATCTGAGATTTTTCATACAGCTTGAAATACACTGATGCATGGAAAAGTTTCTCATCAATAAAAATTGCTGTTTGGTTTTACAGAGAGTTCTTGATAGTGGTGTTAAGACATGCAACACATTTATTTGTGGTCAACTTCCCTAGATCCCATTTTAGAAGGCAACACACTTAGGCTACAATAGACTGTGTAAGGTGTTACCAGAATAAATGCACATGAACTTTTCTGCTCTTTCAAGTATCACATGGAAGTCTCAAGGACAGGACAGCCAGCAAGTCTGCATCTTCTTCAGGCTGATAGCTTTCTCTGCAGCCTGCTTCATTTGACATATCCCAGGCAGTAACTTCTTTAGCTAACCTTTTCTATTGCCATTACTCTTGTGCAAAGAAAAGAGGCCAAAGAAGCACCTGAAACTAGAGCATTTAACAGCTGGTTTTCCTTCTCTCAAGTTTGATCAGCTAATAGGTTTAGCACATCCCATTAGTATGTACTTTGCCTCATACAATTTCCTTAGAAAGGCTTCACAGCACTATTTTTTTCTTGCCTTAGGATGCAGCACTAAAGCTGTTCTAGAGAGCTAGTTCTACCAAAATGTTAAAGAAAAATCAAGAGATTTGTCTCTTGAAGCTCCAGCTTCTTGCAGAGTAGTATAAAAACATCATTACACTACACTTCAGCAAGAGAACAGCTGTTTACATTGAAAACTGCTCTGCACTTCCATATTCTTCATACCGAGCAAGGTGCTCTCATCACTCAACATGCTTAGGAGAGGAAACGGGGGAACCTGCCTGAGAAAGGTCTTGTCACCAACTGAGGTACTGACAGAATCTAATTCCATACAGCAATGGTTCTGTCCACACCAGCAATAGCCAAAGCCTCAAAAACAGGGTCATGCTTTAATGTGCTAGGAGCTTTGAGGTTGCATATTAAGAGATGCTTGCAGTAATCATCATGGACAGTGGAACCATTCTTCACAAGAGACTGGATACATCTGCTCTCCTCTACTGAAGCTTCTGGCATTATTACACCTCACCAAAACAATTCCTTGTTTCCATCTCCCAAATGTTAACTTACAAAGCACCACCTTTTTCAAGAAATTCCTTCCTGTGGAAGAAAGCAAGTAGTAAAATGTATTGATCCAGGTGTAGCATGCCAGCTGTCTCAACAGAAGAAGATCCATTATTTGTAGATATTACACTCCTAAATAGCCCAACTCTCTAGTAGCACACAAGTGAGATTACAGCTGCTCTAGTACAAAACTTAACAGTACAGAAGATTTTCAGAGTTAACACAGCTCAAAACATACATAGAAGAACAGTGTATGAACATTTGGGTCTACTTCTCTAATTCAAACGTACTTTATTTTATCCACATTCTGGTTAAAAGTGATAGACTAAAAAAAATTACCAAACAGCAGCAGAATTATAAAAGCCTACTAACCCATTAAATAGCATCCAGCATGCAGAAGATAAATTACCCAGATAAAAACACAATCTATTCTTAAAACTCAGAATTCCTTGGAATCAAGCATGAACAGCTTCAAACATTGGTTACTCACCTCAATCAAAGGAAATCCTTTTCAAGTTTGCAGCCAAGAGACTTGAAAAAAAAAAAAACTTAAAAAACCCCTTAAAATAAACCTTAAAAAAAAAAAAGTGCTTTGGCTATATTACCTTCTCTACAATTACAAATTTAAAATATAGTAGCAAATGCTTTTGGCATCCACTTTCAGAGATTATAAAAGAGATTGCATCAAACAAAGAACATAAATGTTATCTTAAGGTGAAATTAAAGTCTGTTGTGCTTTGATTACAGTGGAACAACTTTAAACAGAAGAAATTTATAGTTACAATTAACATGTCAACTGAATAATTAGCAGCTACATCTCTGCCATCAGCATGTATCTCAGTGTCTTGCAACTCAAAAGTGCTTTTAACAGAGAAACATTAAGCAGTATTTTTTGTCATTTGTGTGTGCATATATATATATTTATTGTCCAGATGAATATTCTGGACAAGTTAATCATGAGAATTAAAACAAATAAGACCTTTTTTCAGCAGCTATGCAGGGTGTCTACCCATGGCAGACCAGTAATGCTTGCCCCGCACTCCCAGAAATACTGTAGACAGAAGTCAGGCCTCCTTGTCAAGGAGTAGTCAACATCATCTGCCACCATTCAAGAAAAACAAACAAAAAAAAAACTTCCTTTACCAGTATCTCCATCTATTCTAGTTACCAGAAAATTGCACTACTAACACCTAGTCTCAAAAAAAGGAGGCATGACTTCCTGCACAAGTTTAGGGGCAACTGATCCATCCAGCTTGAGGAATAAATACATGTAGTCTACTTCACACCTCAAGAATACAACTCAGTTCTAGTTTTGATGAATCACTCCTCTCATGACTCTCCAGAACCATACTAATTTCCTTACTGCACACATGTATTTGATCCTTTCTAGAGGAACCCCTGTACTGTGAATGATTAACCAAGTAATTATTCATTACTGTGCATTGACCATCATACTACTCTGGATATCCATTGGCATGAAGTGAGAAATGACACTTCTCAGGAAAACAGATCCAGGCTCTGAACATAAAGTTTCCTCTTGATTTTCTGAAAAATATAACCCTTGTATACATTTCTAACGGTTAGAGACCTTTTAAATGTTTCACGTAATTTTCTTGTGCTCCAGAATGGCACAGATGCAATATTTGATTGCATAAGAACTGAATTAAATCCTATTAACAAGACTCTTGCATAGCAATTTTGCATATTATAGTCCAAGAAATGCAATATTCTGTAATGAAGTACAGAGATAATTTATTTCAGTCCATCAAAAACTTGTTTTCAACACAGGAAATTAAAAAAGATTAATATGAAGTACTCTTGCACTTAAATACCTTTCCATTTCCATCCACTTCTGCAAAACGGTATGATGCACTTTCCATTCAAGAGATGAGGGATGGGGAACAAGGGTACCACACTACGCAGCAGTAATCTTAATAAAACTTCCCATTTTAATCAGAAGTTCTCAGTGTAGTAGGTTCGTTAAAAATTACTGTAAGACAGTAAGTGAAATGTAAACTGAAAAGCCCATTGAAATAATCTTAAAAATCAAGTAAGTACTGACTGAATTTATCATGCCATGAAGTTAGTGGATACAGCTACAGGCACAACCCCTGAGGCAGGACTGAGCAGAGGTCACGCATTCATGCAGCACAGCACTTACTTGTACAGACACAGCACCATATTCAAGCAGAATTTCTCAAACTGCTTACAGCTTGAGCAGTATTACTCAGAATAATCTTATGGGTCTTTTGACAATGGTAACCCTCAAAGTAAGTGAAAAAAATAACCTAGCAGTTTCTTTACAGATGAAACAAACATTGCTACTCTCTTTGCATTAAAAACAACACAAACTGAAATAGAAGCAGTTCACTTGATGAACTGATTCAAGAGAGTAGCTTCCTTTTTAATACAGAATCTTAGGAATTTTAAACTTTTCTTTTTTGATCAGCAGATACTTAAGTCAGTTAAGTTTCAGGCACAGAATAATGCACCTCAGTTTTTATGCATAAAATGAATTTCAGTAACTTTATCAGCCTGCTTAAATGTAGAAATAACCCAAAGACTTTCCATGCAGTCAAGCTGCAAGAACTGGACAGCTTCCAAAATACAGAGAAGCAAAAAATTCTGAGTCAACTACTACTAAAAAAAAAAAAAATAAATTCTTAATATTGAACAAATGACCATACTGTGATTGCTATTACCCGTACCAAAAAAGGCAGGGAAATAGGTTTGTGGTTGCTCATGTATGAATACTCTGAGGCTTTAGGAGAAAGTATGAAGCATGCAATAGAAGATCTAGTGCACTGGTTTGAATTACTCCAAGATACTGATCTTGCCAACTTCCTCCTCTGCAAGAATGTTCTTCAAGAATGAAAATCATCTGAGCCTAATCAAATACAGTACCATAAGGGGAAAAAATTAATTTGAAGATGAAGATTAATTCTGCAGCATCTTCCTCTTCAACCAGTTCTGAATTAGCTTATGCTGAAAGAAAAGCTGCCCAGCTAAAGAGAAAATAATGCAATTCTTTCAGGTTTTGGTCTTTAGCTAGTCGTTGATATTGACACTATGTCAGATAAAATTGGTTTATTAAAAAAAGCAAGCTTCTTTATGGGCACTCCCTCCCTCTTCACCAACAGTAATCTTCAGGCAAATTACAATGCCTTTTCTTTGGACATGAGCACTCAAGGGGTTCATAGCACATTGCAGTGGTCTCCAAGGGTTGCAGAATACAGTCCTCTGGAAGCGCAGGAAGAAAATGTTTATTAACACTACAAAAAGATTCCTGAAAGTGCTTACTTCCAACTTTATCTCATTTAATTTTGGGGCTTTACCATACACAGTATTAGTACAGTAGTACATGTATAAAATTTATAGCTAAATAAATACATGTATTAGGGGCACATGCTCAAAAAATTCCATTGATATGAGTGTGCACTCAAAAGACTGGAGACCACTGGTCTATTGGAGTGAGGGAACTGACTCACCTCATCCAGTGCAAGATACTGCTGTGTGAGGGGTGTTTGCTTTGTGTAAGGTAAATGAACGATTCACAGATGGAACTCAAAAATACTGCCACAAGAAAGCACAAAAGTTTACCACTTTCAGTAGCAGCCCACACTTCTGCTTCCCAGCTATCACCTAACAATGCTCAGTTATTTCCAGCTTCTCTGGGGAAGGAAAAAAAATATGAACAAACAATAAACAAACAAACAGGAAAAAAGCAAACCACAACCACACATAAAACCAAAGACAACCAGCCAAACAAAAAAAACCAAACAACTAAGACAATAAACAAACCACTACGTATTAAGAACAGCATTAGCAGTTTGCTAAAGACACTTCAGCTGGGGGTTTTTGGACTTAAAAAGGGAAAGATCAGGTAAGAGGGAAAGCAAAGTGAAATTACAAAATACTCCTGGTCCTTATTTTTAAAGGCCTGGGACAAGTAGTGTGACTTACTGCTACATATGGAGCAGTACTGTAAGTTTTCTCTTGATAACAGTGGTGAGATATCAGGGTAAGCAAACAAGAATTCTCCAAACAGACTGAAAAAGTATCAGAACACCACTTTGTGCGAGGATAGTAAAGCCCCATCTGAGTACAGCTGCACTAAGCTCACCATTTTTCAAAAGTGGGGAATGAGAACAGTTACAAACTAAATGTTCCTGGGATGTCCAAGTGCACAGAGACCAGACAGACAAAAAAAGTTTATATTACTTTTGTTCAGCACAATGAACTTTAGTAAGATAATTCAATTTCTGCTTAAAAATAGAATGGAAACCAAGAAGGAAAAGAAGTTATTTGCATTAACTCACACTGACTCAGGAAATAAGACGTACTGATTACAAGCAAGACTCAGAAGGTACTGCAATAAAAACTATCTGCAAGAGAGTCTCAGCCTCTTGGCAGAGGGAAGAAGCTTTGAAAAGACAGACCCTACATAACATGATCATCTGATCTGGTAGCCTAGAATGATCCAGAACCATCTTTTAGCCTTTTATGTATCTTCAGCTGAGCTCTGTTTTCTCTACAGGATAAGCAGCCACAAAAGAACAACTGGGAAAAAAAAAATTAAAATAAACAAATGTTAGAGGTAACCAGTCTTCAAGAGAGAATACATTCTTTGTTAAGAAGCAGTGCCATATGCAGCCTTTTCACTTTGCCCAAGTTAAATATTTTAAGTTATCGTATAAAAGGAAAAGTTGCAATGGTCAAGAAAATACAAATCAAATCCAGATAGTTTCAAAAAAAATTTAGTCATCCAACTTCAGTAGAAACAAACATAAAACTCATTTCTGCATCAAGACTATCAGATGATTCTTATTTCTGTCTCCAAATTCAGGACAGGTGTGTGAATTTATATTGTTTTAAATGTCTCTGAGTTCTGCAGCGGTTGGGGTTTTGGGTTTTTTGTTGTTTGTTTGTTGGGTTTGAGGGTTTTTGTCTGCTTCTTTTCTTTTGAATTTGGCCTTGGATGTAGAGGTGGTCTTCCATCTGAGATCATCCTCTCAGAATACTAGTTGATTCCCTTGACCCAGTGTTCTCAGAGAGCACTTAAAGACAAGAACAAAGCTACCAGTAGAGGGCTTGGTTCACATAACATTTACACCACAGCTGTAAAGGACTGCACAGAAGATTTACCAAATCAGAATCACTCTCACACTGTGAAGTTAATTTCTCAAAAAAAAAATGTTTCCAAATTAAGACAATGCTATATAGAAAAATAAGTGAATGCATAATAGTGGGTTGCTAAACCACAGTCCCAATTCCAAATACTTTTAAAGTACTGACTTTCCAGAAATGTAACTTCTGACATTATGGTATGTATTTTTACATTGAAGAACACAAAGGCAGACTGTCTTCTACAGGGCTATAGCTTTACTTGCAGATGTAGCTCACCTAGGCAAAACATATATTCCTAAACTGTAAGACAGAAATGGAAAAAATAAGAAAAGCTAGGATTCTTTTAGTCTTCCTACTGACTGAAGGCAAGTTCCCTCAAGAAGATAAGGAACATGACTGCAATAAAAAGCTACGTAAAATGGCATGCTGTTTCCCTCCCACTATAATAACCATCCTCTCACCTCTACAGAAGATCAAAGTTCCTGCAAAGCATCACCTTTATCTAAGAGATTAGCAACTATAACAACATCACCAAATTCCCTCTACTATCTGTCTAAAGCAAACCAAGATTAATGCACAGCAACTGGTTAAGTGATAGTTTGATCACCTTGGCTTTCTGCAGCCCGTGACATATGAAGGTGGGACCCTTCACTGGAAATTTACCATGATAGGCCAGGATCAGCAGGAGTGTACAATTCATCCACTTCAGATTGCTGCTGCATCACCTAGCTGTGATTCCACAATCACTTTAAAGAACAATCTTTTCTACCTGGAGAGCCACTATTAGAAAACACAAAACCTGAGGTGGTTAGACACCTATCCTACTAGGACAGCAAGACAAATCCTTATCAAGAGGTACCCCTCCTGGACATGTACATGCATCTTCCTCAAACACAGCATCTTCCTCAGACCTTTTCTGTGAGAACAGGAGCAATAGAGGAGTTAAACATATGAAACTTGTAAACAAAACTACGGAAATAAAAAAATTAATTGTTCTGTAATTGTCACTAGCATCAGCATGACTGCAACACTGCCTCACAAAACTTATTTACCTTTTAAAAGGAAAACAAGAAACACAAAGTTTAACTGCAAGACGAAATTGATACATTCCAATGAGTGAATCATGTTGCTGGTGAACCCATTTTTGGATCAACCTTAACACAAACTGCCAACCTTAATTCACTGGATCAAGAAGCAGGGGCATAACAACAGGTCTTTACATAGCACAAGTTTTATGTGACAGCACCAAGATGTTTATACCAGCTGCCCTGCTAAGTATTTAACATACACACTGTACAAGTTGGTACAAAAACCACAACTAAAAAGCAAGCTTAGCTTTTCAACTTCTTAAAAATATCTTCTTTAATCCATAGTATTATTCAACAGTAGAGACTATTATTGTCAGCCAGCAGCAACTGAAGTCCCTTTAGGAATGGAGACAATAAGCCCCCTGAAACACAGAAAAAAGCACAACAGCTTTGTGAACATTTTTCATGTACGGCACCATCATGATTTAAATATTATCAGCATTCTGTGGCCAGTAATCAAGTACATAATCACAGATGTGGTAAAACTTATACCATGTAGAGTGGGAGACATGTAGGTATCCAATGCTATTAGTATGCATGACACACCCTTATTACAGAATTACAGAATTGTTTAGGTTGGAAGGGACATTCAGAAGTCAACTAGTCCAGCCCTCCCAGAGAAAAAAAAAGCTTTTGTGTTCTCATTTTTATCTTACTAATTGTTTTGGTAAGTGTGAAGCAAAAATAATTGCTTCTCTTCTTCCTATTAGACTAAATGCTTGCTTACACATTAAATTTCTTCAGAAATGAAACATCCCAAGACAGAACAGCTCAGTTACTACATAGAATTCAACTTAATTTCTCAAGTGTGTAATTAATACTTAAGCATAATATCAAATGTAACTGAAATTCCACATTCCCAGGTTGTTGTGGGTTTGTTTGTTTGTTTGGGGTTTTTCTGTTGTTTTTTGGAAGTGGGGATGGGAGGGGGGGTGTTTTTTCTGGAGGGGTGTTAATGTGGGGTTTTTTGGGTGGGGGGTGGAGTGGGGGAGAAACAGAGAGGACATTTATTTTTTTCTTTAAAAATCTTCATGTGCACACCTATCCACACTGCAGAACAAGCATATGATATTTCAGAAATTAGTAACGAGTTATTGCTCACAATGGCACTGTTCTGATAATGATCCTGTAGCCAGATTATCTACATACCTTCTATGCCACAACTTACCAAGAAAATTGCTTGCATTAATTTCCTCTTTATGAAAAAAATTACCCTTTCAGAAACTATAGTTCCAGAACAAGATAGATTCTGAACTGAACTGAAATGTCTAAATGGTGTCATAAAGTTTCTTGACTGCTGCAGTATAAATACACCCAAAACCTATGTGCGAAGCTTAGAAATTCATGTAATATTCTGCCTGCAGAACAGAGTATCTATCAACCTGGTTAGCCCACAAGGGACCAGGAGTCAGAAACGGGGGGGGGGCAATCATTGTGTTTCACATATATTACATGGTTTATTTATAGCACTTCTGACACCATGCACACCACAGTAATTGCCAACTTCCATTCCATACTAACTTAGAATCAGACTGTGGAACATTTAACTCCATCAGGAAGGGACCTGAAAGGCAAGAGTACTTTGCTGCTACAGTTAGTAATTATTCTGGTATCTAATCTTAGATGGTGCAAGAAGTCTCTGTCTAGCACACCTAACAATTGTTTCTATTAGAGCGAATGAAGATCTGGTTTCAAAAATAACTGCACTTGCAGAATCACTACAACCCACCAAATAACCCACACACCAGTGCAGACAGTCTGAGCTGCCTGGTAATGGTGTTAAACAAGACAGTGTCAAATGAACATAGATTTTCTCATGTAACCCCACCTTACAAGGAGTTGATGTTGGGATAAAGAATTCTGGAAACTTCATGAAGATGCATGTCACATGTTCCTTTATTTCCCTCAGCCCAGCAGAAAACCCAACTAGAAGATGGAACTTCTAAGAAGCAAACACCAGATGCACTTCTCAGACTGCCGGAAAACCGCACTGCAATAGTTTGATCTAGCTGTAAATTACCAAAATATGACTAAACTAATCAAAATCTTTAAAAAAAATATATATCAAATTAATTCCAGGTTCTGCTAAAGCTTGCATTTTAATAAGGACAGCCTACAGAGCAAGTATGTTTTTACCGTAACACGTCCTCAATAACACACGTTAGTCCAGAATACAAAAAGCTTGACACGCACAGCTTCAAAAATTCTGAAGCCTTGATCGTGACGCAGTCGCATGCAGAGCTACTCAGCACGACTGAAAAGGCTGCTTAAGGAGAGGAGCCTCGGCTGTATCTGTGCAGCCTGCAGCATCACGCCAGCAGGCGGTTTCATTCAGCTCTGCGTGCGCAGGGGAAGGCGTGCATTTTCAGCCGGCCAGGGGACAAACCTCTGTGCTTGCTTTTAGGTATCTATTAAAGCATCTCTTCCACTTTCATTCCCCTTCCCAGGCTAACACTTCCCGAAGACGCCGAATTCCACGTCTGTGGAAAGCGGTACGGCAAGAAGTCGAAAACGGCTACGTCTCTAACAGACCCTCTCTCGGTTATAGAGAAAACATTTGCCGGGAAGACCTACAGCTTTAGCTACCTCCCACCCTGGGGACCATCCCCCAAACCACCTCA